>WHPZ01560267.1:0-22272 GCA_016617965.1 Macrosiphum rosae
CATAAAAAAAATAATGAATTATTTAAAACTATCCGAACTATACCATCTAATATAATTCAAACTGTAGACATATCTCAATATCATTTCTCTGTACCTATCTTTTTTTCTTTTTTCTTTTTTTTTTTTCTTATCACTTTATGTATATATAATTCTTAATTTTTATATTGTACTAAAAATATTAATGTTTGTAGCCAATAACCCTTGTTGTTGCGGCTTTTTTCTAATAATAAAAAAAAAAAAAAAAAAAACTCACATTCTGCGGCAGTGGGGTTGGGTAGATATAGACTACAATAGGACATAGCCCATAGGTATAGTCTATAACATAATATGAAGAATCCTGAATCTTATTCACGACATAGAAAATAACGATATCTCCCCTCTTCGTGAACAAACTCAATCATGCAACTTACTGTACTCGAACTATAAAATAGTTAAATCAGTACCTTCTAGGAGAAGGGAGAATGGATTTTTTTTCAACCACTTGTTCAAAAATAGTCAAAATTCAAGATTTTTCAGACCATTAGGCAAATATTAGGTAGGTACCTAATACTTTTATACACGTAACAAAACTCAATATAATAAACTCGAAAGTCTCTAAAGTCTACAGTCTACACCATGTTCTGGTGGAGCAACCTATCGATTATTCAAATTTTTTTTTCCAAAATGTGTATTTTAGGGTGCTTTATAAGAATGTAAAAAAAAGACCGGACAAACTTCGCTTTGAAGTTATAGCCATCCAAAGTTTGCGATTTTACGTTTATACACATGTGCGCAACACTACTTTAATGATGAGAGGAGAAACTCGTGTTTGGTGTTTTATGAGCAGCGAGCGAGTAGCAACGATAGCCGATTAGGTATGTTCTTTTTAACAACTCTGTTTAATTCCGAGGCCTACCCAAGGTGGTTTTACACGGCGAATCGGCGGATATTTTCGATTTTTTTGTCAGACCGTTATTCAATTCTAAGAATTTTTTTTAAAAAAATGCTCGTAACGAAAAAAATGTAGTTTTTGAAGTTTTTTATCAATTACTTCAAAACGAAGTTTGTCAGGGCTTTTTTTTGTTTACATTTTTATAAAGCACCCTTAAATACACATTTTGAAAATAAAAAAATTAAAAATCGATAGGTTGTTAAACAAAAATCGTTCCCAAAGAAGAACTAAAATATATATTTTCATTGTTAAATATAAGGTATTAAACAAATCAGATTAACTAATGGCCTTTGTTGTCTAAGTTATTTTTATCAATAATAATAAAAAAAAAAATCCGATTTTGATGTTACTTCATAAAGTATTTGATAGCGATTTATGTACAGCGATTAGCGAGCATAAGTTTGAGTGTCTGTGTGCGACGTGCGTGTCTGTATGTCCGTGTGTATCACTCGTGTCTCGATCAGTGCATAAGTGACGGGTGTACCTTACTACCTTATTACTGGAAAATTATCGTAAATCTATTTTTGTCTCGTCAGTGGTGACTGCCGACCACGGCTAATAGATATAATATAGTTATATATGTATATGGCATTAATCCAAAGATATTATATCGACTAAATACAGCGTTATTGCAATCGCCGGCCTCAATAATTACAATATTAAATCATCGATTATAAATACTCGTATTTATAACCAATGGTCCAATGTTTATAAGTTGATTCGATTGGAACCTGAGTCTGGAATCTCAAGTAAACATAATATTTTTTCCATTTAGCTATGGGCCCTTAATACATGAAAATATTCAGGGGCCCCCGGTGATCGCCGGGTAGCCGGGTGGGCAAGACCGACATTGGCCAACCATACACTTCGATAATATTTTTATCATTCAAACGAATGTGTTCAAACTTGCATGTATATTGAGTCATTCAAGCAACCTGTATGATCGTACAACTAATTATCTTGCATTATTAACTATATTAATGTGTTAATTATTTATCTCCATCAAACCTTATATTACCAGTGGTAGATCTGGGGCTTAATTTGGGGGCAAAAATACAAACAGTACAAAATTTGTTTACAAAATTGATTAAACACAGTGTAAAAAAAGTGGAAACAACGGTGATTGGGGGGTGGGGCAAATGCCACTTTGCCCCCCCTCCCTGGATCCACCAATGTATATTACCAATCCATCTTTCCTTATTTACATAGACTCTACAATATCCATAGAATATATTATTAAAGTTTATTGACTATTATCATTTATCGTAGTACCTATAGTATAATGATGGTAGTATAACTAGTATTAGTAGTATTAGGTATTACTATATGATTATTACTATAATACCTATACTATTATTTAGGTATTAGATATATCATTATTCATTATTATTAGACCATAAACATAATTATCTATTTAGTATCTATATATACGTGTAGATTAAGTGCTCAATAACTTAAACTAGGTACATTCGGTTGGTGATTGACTATGTATGATACAAATCAACCTTCTGTACGCACTACGCACCGTATCTTATACGAATTTCTCCACTATACCCATTACAAAATATTTTAACCCGTACTTACCCACTCTTCCTTATTTTTATTCTCCTTATTCTTTCTTAATTCTTCCTATTTTTATTGTTTCCGTATTTTTATTCTACTAAAATGTTTGTCATGAAAAAGGGCAATCGAAAAATTGAACTCTATAAATTGTTTCCATATTTTTTTTTATAAAACCTGATATCTTGGTAGTAATATTTAGTTGTAGTAGGAAATAAGAATACTAAAATAAGTATAGGTATATAATATATATAGATACTTACTCATATTTTAAATAAAATTAGGTACCTACTTAAATTATGGTTTATGTTTCTAAAAATTTATCTATACCTACATATTAAACTATGAATAATAGATAGTAAAGCTTCTAACACATTTGTTTTATTTTACATAAATTATTATATTTATGACTTATGGATATACTTAGTACCTACCTACCTATAAAAGGTATCAACGGGTATCATAAAAAAATTTTTTTTTATTTTATTGAAAATAAAGCAGTAGGTATTCAATAAAACAAAAAATAGCGGGCAAATGGGTAGATAACGTTCTGCTGTACATTATTAAGTCTATAGAAGTCACTGCAATAGATGTGCTAAATTTGAATTCAATGATATAAAATCATTGTATACGAATAACAAATCTGGATGAAAACGGTATATTACTAGGTAAACTAGGTAAATTTTAATGGTATTATTGATATTAAAGTATTCATTTTACTATTATACATTAGTAAATATGTAGGTACCTAATACAGTAATACAGTAAGTTGAACTTATTTTTTTCTGAAACATTGCATTTGAAAAAATCATTGTATTTACACATGTAATCCACCTGGTTTAATAATTAATATTATTATTTTTGACGATTTTTCTAGGACATATATTTAGAACACCTTGGTAGTGGACAAACATGATCTGAAGCCCATAGGTGGAAATCCATTAACATTTCGGGGGGGCTAAGCCCACGTGAAGCCTCTCTCCTGTACTAAGTCTATGCTGAAGTTCAATAAATGTTTCTAAAAAGTAACCTGATGGATCTTTACCACCACATCCTCTCATCGTGTAAATTGTATATGGCAGCGCTATCTAGCTAGGAAATTGAGCATGTGTGAGGACCAGTCCTTCATTAATTTAAAAAAACATAATAAAAAACGAAAATGTCTCATGCCTATAATTCCATCGAACAAGATACTGTTCAAGAAAATCGAAGTAGTTTTACAGAGCCAAACGGTGATGACACACAAAACAAAATAATAAAAAAATTAAAAAACACACATCATTGAAAAACCAATACATTCTAAAATTCCCAGTAGCTGTCAAAAGCCTCGGGAAAGAAAACAAACAAGGAAAATCGGTAATTTTTACGAATATGTTGGCAGATTTATGGTGCAACTCTAAATCAAATTACCGTAGATACATCAAATTTTCACTGAATGTTTATATTAGCATTTTCTATACACCATATAATTTTCAAAATATTATGTTGACTTGTTTTGAGCTGTTTATAGGGACGTTTTCAGTTTCTAATGTTTTTAGTTTTTTTTTTTTAAAGGTCTATAAAATTACATTCGTTGGGTCAAAAAGCTGAAAAATTGAATATACAAGGCTCCTAATATATTATTACAATGGCAGTTGAAAAATACTAAAAATAGGTACTTGGTTACAATTTTTTTTAATAAGCTTTTAAAGTTCGAATTTAGTCCAAATTTATCAAATTTAAAAATGGTTTTTTAGTTAAAAATTTATAAAATGTTCAACTTTTATAGCCAAGTATTGAAAATTTAAAACAAAGTTTTACGTAAGTAGGTTATTCTGTAGACTGTAACCAAAAAATATAATAATATAAAATCAGTTTTTTTTAGTTATTTTATGTTCAAATTTGGAAGAAATTAAATATTTAAATGAAGAAGAATAATTTTAGTTTTAATATATTTCAAAAAATATTATTCGTGGATACTTGAAATTTCTAAAGTATATTATTATATGCAAATATTATGATAATAAATAAATAATAATAATTCAACTTAACCGGCTACCGTAATAATAATAACAATATAAACATAATATAAAATATCCAAGGCTGACAAACCGTCTCCACTCAGAATCATTTATTGTATACAATGATTTTATATAACACCATCCGTTACAGTCACCAACTTTTAACCTACTACAATCAGAGCAGTATCTTTAAAATTTTAACCTCGCAAATACTTCTACTATTTGTACTATACTTATCGTGTACACACAAAAAAACACAAACACATCATTGTAAAATCTGTATTCATCACTACATTCAGAGTCTAAAAGTATTTGAAAATTAGTATAATATACTATACATATAGAGTATAGACTCTAAGAAAGTATTTAAAATATTTAAATTGGAAAGCCCCTTAATTTTTATCATAATATACAACCTAATGTATATGTCTATTTAAAATAACAACATTTAGTTGTTATGATGGTAATTTTGTAAGACACTAAGAGTAAAAAATAATGTGCCTTTTAAAATGTGGTGAATATTACAGAAGTATTTGTATAAACTATAAAATATAGTCATATAGATATGACAAGGTGGTTACAATTCAACATCTATTCAGCGTATCATGTATGTATTTATTCTACATAATATATTATATTTGAAACCCATAGGTTGGGAAACACTGCAATACATCATTCTATCATAATTCATAATATATCAGTATGGTTTGTAAAAAAAGATATACATGTTAATACAATAATGAAATTCTGTTTCAAACATTACATATCTTATGAAGTATTTAATTCATGGTTATAATACTTATAACAATAACACAACAGTTCACACATTTGATCTTATATCCGAAAATTTTTTCAAACCATTAATTAAAACTGGCATTGTCATCCCATTTTTTACTAATATCGATACTACTCCTAAACGTTCTAAATCAACAATGTTCCGTTGTTCATCATCGAAAAAAATCATTTCGTCCAGTTTGATATTACATTTTTTGCTTATCCTAATTAATAAAAAACCAAAAATTAGCTAGTTTTGATGAAATATAATGATAATATTTGTTACTCAGTACTCACTTATTTATATGTGTGTCTTTGCTACCAGGATAAATTTGTTTGTTTTGAAAATATTTATTCCAACCAAATAATTGTATGAGTTGCTCAGCTCCATCAGTTTCTCCAGTTCTTGAAGCTACACTTATACCAATATTTTTATCCTGAAGATATTTCAAGACTTTTGGCGTATCTGGATAATATTTAACTACACAACCTCTGGAATCAACCACTTTACCATCTCTAAAAAAAAAAAAACAACAACAATGATGTTTATAACTGTACTTACAAAAAACTAATATTAAAACAATAAACTTACCCACTTTTATGAAAAGGGGGATTCACATGAGTGTCAACCCAAAATGGCCACAATGTATAATCTATAGTAGAAAAATTATCATTATTATTATTATATATTAAAGAATTAAATATTCTTAAGTGTATGATATGGGTGTCCAAGTGAAGAAAATATTACTTACAAAAGAAATATCCTTAAAGGAATGCAAAGAATAATTAAGCAGCATACCTAAATCAAAAACAACCATTTTTGGAACTCGTGTTGAAGTCTTTACCAATGGATTCGCCATGTTAGTTTTGAAAAAAAAATTAAGAACTATTCAAAATCAAGTAGTTAGGCTTATATTTTAAGACTTATTTATTTCTCCTAGGATACTGCAATACAGGCTGAAATTATTCCCAAATAGCAATTATGACATAATTATTATTTCAATTCTAAATAATTACTGTCTCGTCATTTGCTAACTGCTCAAACGTTAATTTTAATATTATTATTAATCGAGAAAAACATTGATAAAACCTTATAGTTGGTAATAATAAAAAGTAATAACGTTAGAGCAATAGGGCATTAGGGCATCACTCTAGCCTGAATTTGGATTGATCCTCCTTATCACCTTGACCTTGATAGTAACAATCACGGATATCAATTGTATCAATACACGTCCTTGGGAGGAGTGAAGAAATTTGAATTTTCCACAGATTACAGATATATAAAAAAATCTGTAGAATTTTAAATTCCCCCAACACCCCCAGCCATATATAGGGTCTCTACCACCATAGATGCCAATCCATTACACGGCTTTAGATAGAGATCTATATTCTAAATTCTAATGCCGTGGTCCATTATCAGCAGGCTATGTCCGTGGTCTATGACGATACCGGTATTTACATTTGATAACACAATGATTAGTGATAATAAATGTGTATACATAATTTATGTATAGATAGAAGTTAAAAAAATTGCCAAATTACCAATTGTGTTTACCGTTTCCACGATTCACGAAGTAAAATTTAAATCTTTATGCGTACATCAGTATTAAATGAAATCTGAAACATACAAATTTAAACCAAAAATGTACATGACATATATTTTTTTATTGGACTGAAGAAATGTTTGATTGGGTATTGTAGACATTTAATTGCAAGTTTAAAACTACTAAATTAATTTAAAATAAGTACACTTGTAGGTACATACATACCCATGAAGTGTAAGAAATAAAACCAAATTTTATTTGTAAGTATATCTTAATTCTTAATTATTAGTTATTATTCATCCTGGTTAAATAATTTAGACAATTTAGACTACATTTAGACAATAGCTTTAGGAGTAGTGCGGTACATTAAAAAAAAAAAGTAGAGATAGCGAGCTACTTTTTTTGGGGGAGTAGCTTTAGCGTTAGCGCTCTACAAACTAGCTCTACCACTAGTAAGTTGATAGGTATCTAATCAAGCTATATTTATTAATAATTATTACAGGTTTATTTTTAACAATTCAAAAACCAGTAATAAAATACCCTTTCAACTCTCACCTCTTCCCTCTTGTTTTTCGTATTAAATCTCTTGTTTTCAACCTCAATCAATCAAACTACATTATTCACTTCCTTTGGATTCCCAGTCACACTGGTATACATGGTAACGAGATCTCTGATAATTTGGCTAAATCGACCCCTGATCTAATTTGTCCCTCTTACACATTTTTTCCATTTTTAAAACGCTACCTATCTAGTCAATGGTCTTCCTATTAGTATAACTTACCGGCTGAGTTCGCTTCGAGATATAGACATGCAACACCTGATATCAAAAAAAAAAACCTGGTTTAACATCCTAAATTTACAAAGATCACATTTAGTTCAATTTAATCGTTTACGTATAGGACATTCCTTATTATCTAGTCACTCTTTCAAACTTGGACTAACGACTCGCCGCTTTGTACACTTCATTCAAATGAGTGTATATGTGACCTTACTCATGTTTTATTTAACTGTCCTGCCCTCCAGCTTAAAAGACAAATTCTATTTAACACTCTTATATCTCTTAATATTCCTCTCAATATTTACTCCATCTTAAACACCAAATCTGAAACAGCTATAAAAATAATAATCACCTTTATACTATAAAATAATAAGATAATCAACTTCATTATATAGTATTTAAGAATTTAATACGTTGTTAATCTTAATTTTGTATTGTTTTGTTTCTATTATGTAATTGTCAAGCTATCATAGTTTATACTAGTGGCTAAAAAAAAAAATAAAAATAAAAAATGTACCTATAGGTATATCCTAATAGTTAATTTAAAAAAATATAATTATACTCTGTTTCATCTAAGAGTGAACCACTCGGCTGACCAAAACACGGTTTTTCCGCGCATTCCCACCACAATCCGGACATCGGTGAGAGTTTTAACAAGGGTGCCCGACGGCCGGCGATGACTGTCCACCAATCACAGAACGCATAGCCATAGCATGGGGGGTCTAGCACTGTTCGGCGGCTCAGTCTGCGTGCGCGAAAGCGGTTCACTCTTAAGTGGAACAGAGTATAGCCATTATAATTTTTTCCGTATTTGAATTAAATTACTTATTTTTACATGATCTATTGTTTGTTAACTTTATTAATAATGACGTGCATGTACTAGAAAATTTAAAGTATATTTAAATAATTAAATGTACTTACATAGTTACATGTATAATATAATATATATATTAATCAAATAATGTCTGTTGTGACTTGTGATTCAACAGTCCACCTATATAAGTACTACAGTCTACAATTGTATTATAAACTCAATAAATAAATAAAACTTCACTTAGTTGTTTTTAATAGGTATATAATTAAAAAATGTAAATCTCAAGTGTAATATAATTCTGTACAAAAACTAAATTTTTTATGTATAATATGGCCTACATTTTTTTCAGAAGTCATCACCATGAAACCTGGGTTTACTACAATTGTGACTGTTTTATTCATATTATACTTGTGTAATCTATTTTACTCAATATGGATAATGGTACAACCTCCATCATGTACTAGTGAAGGTCTATGTTTAAAATCATATTTGTTACGAAAACCAAACTTAGAAGTATATTTTTACTATATAAATATTTCTAATTTCATTTCATTATTCTTATGTATTAATATTTATTCATTCTTAATTATTTCTTAGCTTACCATATTTGTTGCACCACATTCAAACCCCCGAGGTCCAGAAGTTATATTTGTAAACAAATTCCTGCTACCAAATTATAATGATTCTTATGAAAGGTATAATTTATAGTATCATATAAACTACTCAATTAAATGAATATCAATAACTTTATTAATTTTAATGCAGATTGATGGCTGTAGAACTACCAAGACTAACGAAACGAAATGGAACATTATATGCACATGTGTTCTTAAGTAAAGCTCAAGAAACACTATATTCTGGGGATAAATGGACCAATTTATTAACAGATCCTGATACTGTATACACCTTAGTACCAATGTCTATTTACAAAGAACCTGAATATAAAATTTTTCAATTACTACAAGATGGGGAAAACGTAAAAAAGAATGTCGAAAAACCAGTGACACATATAAAGGCTGTATTACCAGTTAGCATGTTAAAAGAACCATTACATTTTTCTCAGATTCATATGCCTAGCGATATTTATCAATATATAAGGTAAAAGTAATATGTAATTAAATAAGTTTTTATTTTAAAATTACAAAATAAAACGGTGAGCCTATATCCTTAATTATCTAATTAGTGTTTTTGTATCTAAAATTATTATTTCAGATTATATAAAAACAAACAAGAGTATTTACCAATTTTCCTACATAACTCTCTTCACGATAGATCCTTCAATATTACAAAAATCAACAAAAATACTACACATGTGCCTATTTTGTTGCGTTATGAACCTTTGAGTTACACTGGACTAAGGTAATGTAAAGATATACCTGTAACATGATTTTTAGTATTTTTCCCTTTATTGATATTTTGGTTTTTAATTCAAAAATATAATCGATTTAGTTATTTAAATATAAACTGTAATGTATTTTCACTTGATTAAAGTGGCTTGATTTACTTAGTTTGAATTATTTAAAATCTTTAACAGGCATTTATAAATAATATAGATAGTGGATCACACTATATTAATATTATGTACATAATTATATAGTAAATCTAACTTATTAATTTTGATTTGAAGTTCATTACAATGTTGTCAAATCCATGTTTAATTTATTTTTTAATTTAGTATTTTTCTTTTAGAATATTAACACAAACTCAATTAGCTATGGTAACATTGCAGCAATTTGGATTCAAAAATAAAGATATTGATGAGATTAAAGCTATTTTTGATACCAATCATTATTTGTTATTAATTTCAATTATTGTTGCATTTGTTCACGTGAGATAAAAACATTTTTCATGGTTTTCTATGAAATTAAAAATTACCATTTATTTGTTCTTAGATATTATTTGATTTCCTAGCCTTTAAAAATGATATATCATTTTGGCGATCACGAAAATCTATGGCTGGGTTATCATCACGTCTCGTTATATGGCGTGCTTTTAGTCAAACTGTTGTATTACTTTATTTGTTCGAGGAAAAAGCATCAATGTTGATCATTGTACCAAGCGTGATCAGTTCTGTAATAGAGGTAAAAACTATAAGACATTTTATTGATGTAACATAATTGTATTGTTATAAAAAAAAAGCCAAGTAATTAATTTAATGTAAAATACTCATTATTTCAAAAGCTATACACATTTTTAAAAATATATATTTTTTAGGTAATGGTTTAATTATTGGCAGACGGCAGTTACATAAGTATTCTTCCTTCACTCAGGTTTAGTTAATGCCCGCCACTTCTCTCACATTTTCGTTGTTCTAATCATCATGCTGTATTTACACTTTATATTTTATACATTTAAAATTAAAATAATAATAAATACAAAAGTTACTCTAATATTTTAATAGTTGAATTCATGATGAAATTCAACAAAATAATTAAATTAGTTTTATGTATTTCTTTACCTAAAGGTCCACAGCTAAATAAAATTTATTATTAGAATATAATTATTTACCCACACATATAATTTCAAATATTAATCAATTCAGCAGTAATTTTATGAATGAATAATAAGTACCTAATAACTACTAATTAATAATGATTTAAGAGTATACAAACATGTATGGGATACTAAGTGAATAGTTATATTTTATTTTTCTGAATAACGCAGTTATAACTTTTCTGTTTATAATATTTTTGTGAATATTCAATATTTCAACCATTATTACTTATTATATTTATAAATAAAATTTGAAATGTCCGATAATTATTATTATTTTTTATAAAATTAATTTTTACAAAATAGGATAAAAATTTTAAATCTTTGGTTTTAGGAAAAATTTGACTAACCTGACGATAAAACTAATTATTAATTTAATAAAAAATGATTTGAATGTCAAAAAATTTGAGATAAAAGTGCCGTGCATCAACTAAACCAGAGTGACGGGAGAATACTTTCTTGGTGGGCGTCAACTAAACCACTACCTTTTTTACTTAGTTTTAAGTTTGTTACAACTAATCAAATAACATTTTTAGTTTCATAATACACAGCAGAATATTATAAAATTATGTGTAGTATTTTGATGTATAAAAATAAAATTTTGGAAAATGGTTTTGATGAGCGGAGTAATGGACCAATATTTTACGAGGCATTCCACCCAGCTCTTCTAAACTATAAATACTACTTAACTATTTAACGTGATACATAAACTACTATATAATAATAGGTTCAAAAGAAATTAGGTATTTCTATGGTGATCAAAATATTTTAGTAATTGATATTAATCTGTCAGTATTTATAATTTGTAAAAATGGTCCAATTATAGTTAATACTAGATCCAGTCTTACATCTATTTTATATTTTTTAAAACATTTTTAAGAACTATTATCCTTAGTATAAACATTTTAATAACCGTGAAACAATTCATTTAAATTTTTAATTAGGTACATCAAAATCTTCAAAAAATGTGTCCACTTAATTATTTACAGTAAAATAAGCCATAAGGGGGTTTTCATTTAAAATACATCAGTTTGTATCCCATCAGAAAATTCCTTAACACGTTGACTACCATGTGACTATCGGCCGTCACACAATATGTATCATCGGAAAGCCAATCATAGTTTTCAGTGACATTTCAAATTTGTATGTACTATTGTACATGAAAAAAACATTTAAAAATATAAAAAAAAATGTTTACTACATCAAAAAACAAAAATATTATGTTTCCCACCATGCCACGTTGCTTTTTTGTAGCGCACTAGCGGTCATGTGGCTGTGGTAGTAATGATTAACTATGGGTGCTCGCAGTAAAAAACGTATAAAATTTGAAAATTACAGATGTCCATTGTACGAAAAAATACCAGAATTTTTAAATAAAGTCTATATATTTAGAAATTTCAAAAATCAGAATTGGAATAAATTCATTATTAAATCAAAAATAGGGATGAGCATACTCAGTAAATCACCATGTATATAACTACATTAAAAATTTTTTTTTCGATTATTTAGATTTGGAAAGTGTTTAAAATCATCCCAATAGATTGGAAAAATCTAAAACTAAAACAATTAACCTTAAATCGTGCTGAGGAGGATACTAAAAAGTTTGATGCTGAATCCATGAAATATCTATCATATGTTTTATACCCACTGTGTGCTGGTGCTGCTATTTATTCACTTATCTATGAACCACAAAAAAGGTTTGATCTTCCCACATCTCATTTGTATATAATACTTGAAATTTATTAATCTAAAAATTTAATTAGCTGGTATTCTTGGAGTATCAAAAGTCTTGTCAATGGAGTCTATGCATTTGGTTTTCTTTTCATGTTACCACAACTTTTTATCAACTATAGACTTAAATCAGTTGCTAATCTTCCTTGGAAAACATTTATGTATAAGGTGAGTTTTTGGAATTTTTTTATGTACACAATTTATTTTAAACTATTATGTTATAAAGGCATTTAACACTTTCATTGACGACTTGTTTGCATTTATCATCCCCATGCCAACTGCCCATCGATTAGCCTGTTTCAGGGATGATATAGTTTTTCTCATTTATATCTATCAAAGATGGTAAATAATATCATTATGGAAGATAAAATGAACTCATCCTTTAACTAATTATATATTATATTAGGTTGTATCCCGTGGATCAAAGTAGATTTGATGAAGATGTTGTAGTACCTGAATCGCCTTCTGAAGAACTAAAATCTAAAACTGATTAATTTATTGATGGTTGTATTTTATATATTAACAATTATGTTATAAAAATAAAATATATGATTTTTGTTAATGCACTTAATGCACTAAAATATATAATATTTTTGATATGTTCTTTGTGATATTTTAAATTGAAATAGTTATTGTGCTCTGTACTTATAATTTTGGAAGTTATATAAGACAAACACTTTTGTTTTCTTATAAGAGCTGTCGCGAAGACAAATAATACTTTTTATGGATATGGGTTATTTTTAATGTAACCAATAGTATTGTTATTTTAAGTATTATACTTCAATGTTACTTTGGTGGTTGAAAAAAAAAACTTTTTATGAAATTTTTAAATGTATCAGAATAGTTAATTACATTGTAATTCATTTTATTTGCCCATTATTATAGCATGTTATTTACTGATTGAAGTTAATTTAAAATAAAATAAATAATTTGTATGCATATTTTTCATTGAACATATTATCTAAACATTTATAGAGTATCCTTAATTCAGTATGATTTGGATTTATGTAACCATACTAGGTATTTTAATTATTTTTCTCAAACCTTTTTAAAAAATAATTTTGGCAAATATGTTATTGGGATAGTTGTTGAATTTATATTATTCTATTGCCACAGTTTGAATTCTACGAGTAGTCGCTTTCATACTAGTAACTGATTACGAGTTTATTTATTTTATTTATCAGTAAATTTCAAAATCCTTAAACAGTTTTAACGCCTATATATAAAATATGTAGAAACTGATTAAATAATATGGCAGCTGCGCTAGGAAAAATAAATGTATTTCAATCTTCTGAAGTCCAAAAAACACAATTCCATTCATAGTAATTACATATTTATATATTTTATACTTGCAATATTATTATCAACTATTTAATCATTTCTATTGAAGATATTTAAATCCACTTCAAAACAAAAAGTATTTTCTTAATAAGACTAGTAGCTTAACGAGATTTTTGTTTTTGTGACTTACTACCACTTCTCAAAGGAAATTATTTATAAAGACTTGTAGGCTTTCATATCTTCTATAACCACATTTTAATTGATATACTTTATACAAGATGAGGGATGTCATATAATCATAGTATTCATAGTATTGTACAGTGTCATAGCCGGGGGAGGGGCTTCCGGGCTCAAGCCCCCCCCCCGCGTAATGTCAGACGACAATAATTTTTACTATCAAAATGTCCAGAAGAACTTTCTAAGTATTCATGTTTTGCTGAAAATACTAGCCAGTCAACCACATTCTACCAGTCTCAACAGCATCATTTGAAAGAAGTTTCTCCACATCAAAAAGGATAAAAACCTATTTAAGGAACTCAACAAGTGAGACGAGGCTAAATGGTCTAACACTCATGAATATTCACCAGTTAATAATTATTTACTCTGAAACAATAATTAATATGTTTGCCTCAAAAAAAGAAAGACGCTTAGACTGGGCCATAACTTCGAAACTAAGTGAGAGTGACAAATTCTGATTGCACCATTATTCTTAACTCGATGAGTTACATAAGTTCCAAAAAAAAAATCGAAAAATATGCATGGGGTGGTAAAGTGCACTTTAGCCAATAATTCGTATAGCTAGTCTTGTAAATATATGGCCACATATTCTACTGCCAGAAATTGTAATGTATGAGTAAACTATACTAATTTCAATACATTATATAATATTTAAAGAAGAAATAATAATTTTTAAAATTCTATTTATGAATATATATATTTATTCTAATCAAGGATAGATACACCCTAAATTGTATTTCAAACGTTAATATATCAAAAAAAAACTCAGTCTCTTCATTGTCTATGATAAACAATAAAATGATTATATTTGTTTAAACAATAAAAAATAACCTTATTTACATAAATGTAAACAAACAATAAGCGCATTTGATGAAAAGATTACATTTTAATTTCATTGTAACTGACTTACAAGTATTGCAAGATGGATAACAGGCATTTGAAAATTATACCCAGTGTTATATAACTTATCCAAAAGTGTGCTGATTTCACTCATTCTTGTTCTTCTTTCAAGTTTATACTTCAGACATTTTGCTACCAAAGATCTTTTATTTTTATTTTTGGACACTTCAAAGTCAACTTGTAAAATACATACGCAAAAACTAAAACATCTTTTGAATGCCAAATCAAACGCATCATCGTCTCCGTATAAAAGAGATCCTCTTGTTATATTATTCAAGCATTCTACTATATAATCCCATAGAGTCATTTGCCCAAAATGATTCCTATATGAACTAAGCAGTAATTGTTCATACTCTTTATCCATGTATTGAGCACATGGTGGATGCAGCTTGAGGTTTTTATCAAGAATATTATAATACTGTTCAACTGTCCCAACGTCTTTGCATTCTAACATTTCGTTGACTAAGAACTTCATTGTATCTGCGTTGAAATAAGATGTGTTTGTTATGTACATTACAATCAGTCTTACGTTTTTTGGCCCTCGGTTAGCAGCTAATTCAGCCAGATTACTACTGAAAGGAACTGCGATATTAGAGTGAGCATCTTCTGGTGTATTATTTTTATTGATACACTCACAAAATGTGGACACATACTGGGCAGGACTCAATCCGTCTAATGATGAAATATATTTTTCTACTCTGCTATCTTTCAAAATGTTCATGGTACCTAGTTTGAAAAACAATATTAGTTATTATTGAGCATGGTTAGTAATACGATGTTTTCGTTCAAGTATTCAATTACTTAGTAAAAATGTCTACAGTATAATAGTTTCAAGCTCGTACAATTCAAAATATTAGGAAAAGTTGAAGTAGATCTGAACAAAACATAAAAATATAGAAAAAACCAACCAGGCAAATATATTTAGAAATGCAATCAACACTTGTACAGTACTACATAGTACCAAGATTTAAAGTATATTATCTTAAATCGTGCATAGTGAATATTACACTGATAAACATAATTATTCTGTGATACATACCATTTTAGTATACGAAATATAAAATCTTAATACGTAGTACATACTATAGACAGTTGTATGTAACAATGCTACAACACACTACACACCTAATATATTCTTATCTATGCCGGAAAAAATAAAAGCCGCGAAAATAAAATTTTTTTATTATTGTTGGGTATCACCACCACCATAGATTATAGAACAGTCACCACAGATAAATATAATATTACTATCAGCTGATCTTCTCCGATAATAAATTAAAAATATGTGTGAGATAACCACGATTAAAGCCATGGAGATAACAGATAAGATTACAAAAACCACACACGAATAAGTTGATTACGAAGAAATGATAACATTTATTGTGATTGAGTTTTTTAACATATTATTTTCATTAATACTCTAATTTAAAAAAAGTTATTCCGTAGTTGTTAAATCTGAATGGATCAATGATTTTGTTTTTAACGTGATATCTGTCTTCCATTACGGTAGTTATTAAAAGAATTAGTTTTACAATTTACTTACACACTAAAATGAGTCAATTATGATCATGTACACATTTTTATATTGCATTACCAATTATACTCAAGTAGCTTACAATTATCTGCCCATCGTTCATTATATTTTATCTTTTGTAACAGTAACTATAAAAACATAAGTGCTGGTTTCTTTCTTGTAAAACCACGGCTTCAAATACATGTGTCATGACGGTAGACATATTTGATGAACCAGATGTGCATTGCAAACCAAATGCATTAGTCGGTAATTTTGGATGGTTCCTACAAGGTCTTTTGGCTACATTGGCATTCCTCTGTTTAATAAGTAAGATGTGCTTTTAATTACAATTACAATTTACAATACAACAGAAATTTTATTAATTTTCCAAGGGAGGCTTTTCCTAGAGTTAATTATTCTCTGTCAATTAAATATACACTTGTTTTCACAATTTTTTCTTGTAAATATTTACAGATAGTATATTTTCCAAAAATTAAATTTTTTATTCATGTTTACATAATAAGTACTTGCTTTTTACTTTGTATAAAATATTACTTACATCTGATGTTACATAATCAAGATGCTTCTAAAATACTTTAAAGGTTTCACCTCCTTTTGAATATCAATAACCTATATCAATTGCATATAAAAATTAATATTCAAACCTATTGTCTTTTAGTATGAATTGCAAGATAAAAAATAACACATTTTAAATTTATGTATAACATGTTTGTTATCAGTAAAGCGATTTTGTGAACCAAAATATGATCGACGACCCTGGAAAGTATGGTTTTTTGATACTTCTAAACAAGGAATGGGGTCCTTGCTTATGCATTCAGCAAATTTAGTTTTGGCTGGTCAAATTCAAGGTGATCCATGCACATGGTGAATATCTATAGCTATTTTTATATTGTACCGTCTATAATTAAATAATTATAAATCATAATTTTTTTTTATTTACCTAAGGTTTTTCTAACAAATTTCAAATACTTAAATTAATTATTTTATTTTTTTAGGTATATGATTCATTTTTTAATGGATTCGTCACTTGGTCTTTTATTGATATTTTTTGGTATACGATTTTCACAACATGTAGCAAGAGTAAAAAATTGGGAATCTTTTAACTTCGGAGAATATGGTATGATTTTAATATAAGTATTGTATGCATTCTTACTTTTTAGTAATTGGTATTATAGTTTAGTTGTATAATTGTGAAGATGTATATGGTATATCATATAATATGTATCACTTGGTGTTTTATAAAGAAAAATAATTTTTAACTAGTTGGTGCATTTGGGAGGTTAAAATCCTATATACACATTAGTGTTCAAAAGCATTGAGAAAAACAAAAAAAAAATTAAGGAAAACCTGGAATTCTTACGCTAAATCGGTTTTTGACAAAATCAATTTTGGTTTTTGGTGTAATTCTAAAACAAATTACCGTAGATACATGAAATTTTCACTGGTCGTTTATATTAGCATTTTCTATACATGATACAATTTTGACTAATTTTTAATAATATTTTGACTTGTTTTGAGCTGTTTGAGGATATTTTCTGATTTCAATTATTTTAGTTTTTTTTATATTTTATTTGTTGGGTAAAAAAGCTTAACAATTTAATGCAAGGCTACTAATACATTGTTACAATAGAAGTTTAAAAATATTAAACATTTTAAATTTAAAATGTATAATATGTTCAACGTAAATATATTTTATTATATAACTTACTTTATTCACAATAATATCATCAAATATACTTAGTAATATCATTGGCTGACTGACCGCCTTCGCTGAGAATTGTTTTTCTTACACAATGATATTATATCATTGAATTCAAATTTAACACTATCCATTGTAACCTACTGTACAGCAGGGCAATAAAAACTTGCCCACCTTTTTTTTTTACACTTTCAGTTTTTTAGAATTTATACCACTTTGTATGTATTTGATTTTAATATGTTTTATAAATAGGTATAGCAATTTATTACTAGTGATAATTTATTTTTTTGTTTTTCAGGAAAACCAGAGTCAATTAGAATCTGGTTTATTCAGTGTGGCTTATATTTGTCACTTTTATGCTGTGTTAAAATTGTTATTACATTGTTGATTTCATTAGACATCTGGCGAGTTATCACAAAATTTATCATGTCACCATTTACTGACCCTAGAACAGAATTAACTATAGTCATGCTTATTATACCTCTGTTTATAAATGTAAGGAACTATATTAATGTTTATTATGAATTTAGCATTATAAATAATTATATTATATTTCTACATAAATATAGGCTCTTATGTTTTGGGTGACTGATGACATTTTGATGCATAGAAGTCGTCATCGAGTTGGTTTATTGCGACGTATAAAAATACAATACCATAAAGTTCAGCAAAGTGGAAGACTTGAAGATTCACCTATTTCTGATGAAGATGAATTGCTCAATCTAGATGAAACATCAACAATTCTACGATCTAGTGGAGTTCAGGGTTTTTAATACGTTTCATAATTTCATTTTTAAATAATCATGCACTATGGTATTTACTTAATTCCTCAATTTTAATCGACATTCCTTCAATGTATATTGCATAATATTATACACCTCATAAAAACATATTGTGAACATTATACAATTTTCAATTTTGTTTGTTACTTTTATATTTATTTATATAATTTAATAATATGAGTACTATATTATGTTTACCAATCTTAAAATTGCTAACAATCATTAATTTTTATGAAAATATTAAATTAATTTAAAATTATATAATTTATATAGTAATTTAATGTTGATATACACAATTATATAGTTAAAACTTGAATTATATTAAGCTCAGTATTCATATTTAAACCATTCCAAATTTCTTCAATTTTTATATACCTATTTTAAAATTTTAATATACCAATTTTATACAAAAAATATTTGGTTGACAAAATAACATATTACACTTTGAAAGCAATATGATAGCAATATGAATGGGAAAATAAATAAATGTATATTTGTATTGAACTGTGTTATTTTATGACAATCGACCATGTCAATTGTGAAGTAATGATTTATAAATTAAACCAGTACAAGTTAAAAGTCAAACATAAAAAAAAAAACAATGGAATATTTTTCAAACTTTTATAAATTGTAAATTGTTTTATCTTTTGTTATATATTTTAAGGCGGATGTTCGAAGCAAATTATTTCTAATCCAATAATATAGATTAAGCATATTTATTTTTTCAAATAAAATGTATTTCTTGTAATTTATTTTACCGTAGTAATTAGTCCAAGAGCTTAAATGACTGTGATATAAATTATAGTAATATCAAAATGTTATAAATCTAAAATATTATATCCTTAGCCATACCTTGTTATAGGATTGTTAGTAATTTTTTACTTATAAATTTTGTACTTGGTAAAAACCTAATTGATTATAAAAATATATTTTTTTTTTTCAGTAATTTTATATACAAATATTATAGCCAAAGTCTAAATTACATTTTTTTGTTGTTGCATCAATAATTTTCAGACATTAAAATTATGTTTATTATATATTGTTATACTTATGTTGTTTGTTATTTATTAATCATAGCATGAAAAATTAATTTTATACCTCGTCAAAATTATTTTTATCATAGAAATTTGTTAGTTAAACTTAATATTTATTCTTGTTTTATTTTTAAAACAGAAACTTCCAACATTTAAAATATATTCACATTACATAAAATATTGTGTATTTTTAGGTACTTAAAAAATGACTTTGTATAGAAAATGTTAATTAGAATTATCTATTCAAATAGGTAGGTATTTTGTTAATAGTATTAACCTAATTTATTTCAAGTTTTAATTCATACTCAATACTGAGAGGAATTAGTCCTCAATATTTTATCAAAATTCATATAAATTGTAAATGCGTAGACAAATAAAATATTTCCAAACCTAAATCCATAAGTCAAGTTTGGAGGGAGATTAAGGGCCGTATTCATAATGGATGCTAAAGAATAAATAATGCTCAAGCTAATTTCGATAATTTAAAAAATAAAAAAATTGTGATTATAACTAAAGCAATGCTTAAGGTAGATCTCGACCAACCTTAATTTAAATAATACTTTTTGTTTTCTTAAGCCAAAGTTTTGTTTATGAACCTCATTTGAGTCACAAGTATAGGTAGCTTAAGCAAAACTTATTCTTAAGCATAGACTATGAATAAGGTCGCCTTAGCGTCCCGAAAATGTCAAATTTAAACATTTGACAATAGTACAGACTAAAGAACTAACAAAACCACTGCATGAAAACTGGAATATTTATGGAACGACAATGTAATTCCATGTTTCCGACATTGCTTTGTTTTATTTTCGTAATTCAGAAATTAATAACCGTAGATACTTGGAATGTTCACAAAATATATTTTATATTGTCATTTATCTTCAACACAATTAAAAATAATTTCATAGTGGGCGGAGATTTTAATGCGAAACACCAATCGTGGGGCTGTCGCACAGGCAATATTCGAGGTACTACGCTTCACAATTTTATAAACTTAAAAAAATACAAAGTATTTGCATCTCCTGCTCCTACGTACTGGCCATCTTCTCTCAAAAAAAAACCGGACATACTTGATATTTTCGTCACTAAATTACCCAATTCACTTTATAACAACACAACAAATATCCTTGATTTAAATGTCGGCGTGAACAGCCCCACAAAAAATCATTTTCATTTTCATTTAGTGAGATAGATCTCCGAAATCGGAGAGCGGATTTCGTTGATTTTGGTCTTGTTAGATTTACAATTGGTTAGGAGAAGTGCAGTGAAGATTTGCAGAACTTTATCTTTAATAATTAATTCACTACAGAACATTAAAAAAAATTAAAACAAATTTTATTGGGCGTTTTTTTATGTTTTTCATCTTTACAGCTTTGTAATGAATTAACGATTGGAGATAAAGTTCTGAAAATCTTCACTGCAATTCTCTTAGCAAATGTGAATTTAACAAGACCCCAAACAACAAAATCCGTTCTCCAGTTTCGGAGATCTACCTCACCAAATGAAAATCTAGAGAAAATAACTCTTTTTTTCTTTTTTATCTGTGAAAAATTAAATAATTTAAAAAAAAAATTTAATTCCACATTTAGTGTCTACCTACCTGATAATCCCTTTTTAATGAGTTATCAAACAACTTTCTAACTAGGTATCATAGTTTAGGAGAAAAGTTAAAATAATAGAAATTTTGGGACTGTTCACGCGAATGTTTTTATGGATTCAAATTGGGTATACCGCTTGGGTGTGATATCAAATCTCTCTTATTAATATTTTATATTAAAGCTAGCTAAATTACCCACCTATTTATCATTACTGAGTTATATTTTTATTATTTTCCTATTTAACACAAATTTTTGAAGTTTTCAAAGTTCAGACTTTTTTCATTTTAATTACCATACTTACTTGATGAAAAATCAAGAAAGTAATATGCATTGTTATGATTTTAATTATTAAAAAGTTAAGTTAAGGTTTTTATTATTATATTATGCTATTTAATTTTTATGATTTTTATTAAAAGATAAGTATTTTGTTGTTTTATTGAATTGCATTGTTAAATTATTATATACATATGGTATATAATATATATATATATGTAATATGTATTATGTAATACATTCCTTTTGCTAAGATGGTAGCGAGAATAAAATGAAATGTGCAGTCCGAAATTTTACAAATAATAGGGCCTG
>WHPZ01560275.1:0-25647 GCA_016617965.1 Macrosiphum rosae
CAAAGAGCACTACAATGAAACAATTAAATAACACTTCATTTTAGTAGGTAATTGTAATGAATTTATTACTGTTGTGAAATGAAATAAATATTTTCCTTTTCAAATATATAACAAAAAAAATTACAACGTTACTTAAAACGAATCTGGTGGCGAAACGGAGTTCGACGGGTCTGCTAGTAATATAATAATACTAATAATAATAACAATAATGATAATAATTATAAACGTCCGTGTCTGGGTGGAAGACGACAAATATAATATACACCACCAGATATAATATACAATAGCAATAATAATAACAATAATAATATGTTCAGCTGAAGGGAAATAGTGTCGAAAGTCGTCGTGTCGGTTGCCAGTTTGATTAATCGTTGCGATAAAATATATATTATTTACGAAACGGCTTATATAATATCATATATAAGCCGTCGGTCGCTCAAAGAGTGTTTCAGACACACCACTCAACGTGTAAACAACAATAATAATATTAACACCATCCATATAATACAGGGCCGTAAGCAGACCAAATCTTGTGGAAGGGCAAATTGAATTTAACGTTGGTGGAAAAATGAGTAGGTATAATCATTATTATTAAAAACAACGCAATATTATCATTGATATATTTTTTTAAGGGATTTAATTTTCATAATTTTAATGATTAAAGACCACCCACACACACCGGCAGGTGTAGTATCATTTTTATTATTAAACTATACCTTGGTCCGTGTAGGTCCATTGTCTTACGTGACGGTTTCGAAAATCACCCATTCTCCGCGGAAAACTCAAGGTTGAATATCAATCTTTAGTGAACCAATTTATTGCCATTAATATATGATATCCTTTGAATTTTCTCTCTATAGTTTTCCAATGTTTTCACTAGGTTGGCAAATTTAAAACTTCATCCTACAGTTATAATAAGGGTGAAACGTCTTTATAACTTTTGATTTTTCCCTTCAACATCAAGACGTTGTATTTGAACAAGAGAACGGTTATATACCCCCAAGTCTCCGTCTTACTAATATACATAACATGGACGTGGCTTAAGTTTCAAAATAGTTGATTTCATCCTGCTATTTTTAATAATAGAGTAAACTGAACTGTTATCCAATTTAAAGACATAAAATATAATATCTAGGACATTTTTAATGATTTTTTTTTTTGTTGATATTTTAGTTTTGAATTAAGTTATAGGCGTTTTAAAATTTATAAACACTAAACACTTAAGATGATAATATTATAATATCGTACCTTTTCATGTATTTAAATATTAATTTACTGTTGCGTTGTTGAAAAATAATATACCTATATGTAACTATTAACCAATAATACACATGGGCACGTACCTTATTATACAAACAGTTATTAACTATGATATTACATATTTTATATAACATAATATGAATATCAATTTAAACGTATCTTATTAAATCAGTTAACCCTTGAGTCACGTTCCATACGTCACGATCGGTGATGTATGACTGAGACTTTTAAGATCATTTTTCAAGAAATGTTTATTTTCGAATGATATAGGTCAACATTTCACTCAACTCAGTAAACGCTATTAACTCCTTACACAGACATTATAATATAAATCGCTATCAAAATGCTGTCGCTGTGTACGAGCTGACGATAATCCATCGATTTTTGTTCATATTATATAACAAACGCACTTGGATGACACCTTACAGTACTGACTACAGTTGTGAAGAGAATCTTTTCATTATAACCATTTTCAATCCAATCACCTGTGGACCACGAAACAACCATTAAAACTGTAATATATCGTTGTATAGAAGGTGATCAATGCTTGCTTCTCACTCTCGTTTTGTCTTATAATAATGTATTAGTTATTAATTGTTTTTAAATTTTTAGCTTACTTGAAATACATATTATTTTCTAATACTTGAATTATTTATACGATTTAAGGAATAACAATAATTTGATTAAATTAATTATTAAAAAAACAAAAAGGGCGAGAATGCCTAAAAAGAAATCATATCTTTCGACAGCTGAAGATTGACTATCGTGTCGGTACTAAAATTTAGTCATAATTGTAGCTGATGTGGCAAAACACTGATATTATGTTCTTGACCTATCTAACCGTTGTTCCATCCTAGACAATGTTTGAATTTAAATTGCGTATATTTTATGTAATATGACTCACGAGAGATGTTCTACGACAGAATGAATAATGCGGTAACATTTTTTGAATAAATAATATCACATGTACTTACTTACGAGGAATTTCATCATAGTCTGCGTAATTTTTTTAAGGTTTTACTGCAGTTAAACTGTAAAACCATGGCTACTACCTTTCGAACAACCCAGAGGGTACGTCATATCGATCGACAAAACCACTCTCAAATGTGTATGATTTTAGATTCTGAGTGGAACGATGAATGTATTTTACAATGATGTGTGTTTTTTTTCTTATTATTTTTTATTTTTTTATATTTTTTTGTTTCTGTGTACACGATAAGTAGTCGAAATAATGCTTCGATTTTCAACTTCAGTAACTTGTTCGATTGGAAAGTGAATATCGTTGGTGCATTGGGGAGGTCAAAATTTAAAATTTCCAGTAATTTTCAAAAGCGCCAATAAAAACAAAAGAAAAATTAAGGGAAAACGGGAATTTTTACGCAAAATCGATTTTTAACGAAATCGAATTTGGTTTTTAGTGTAACTTTAAAACAAATGACGGTAGATACATGAAATTTTCACTGGTTTATATCTGCATTTTCTATACACTATAGCATTTTCGAAATATTTTGACTTGTTTTGAGCTGTTTACGGATAATTTCATATTTACATTTTTTTATTTTCTTTTTCTATGAATATCAATAAAGTCTTATCTGTTTGGCCAAAAAGTGTAAAAGTTTAATACAAGGCTCTTGCTATATTGTTACAATAGCAGTTGTAAAATATTAAAAATACACAGGCACAATTTTTTTTTATAAGCATTTAAAGATCGAATTTTGACGAAATGACATATTACAAAACCTAGAATAACTGTTTTAGGCATTTTGTTGTGATTGTTTAATATTATTCGTGTTTACTTAAAAGTTCTAAAGCATACTACTATATATCTATGATAGTAACACGGTTTGTTATTGATGTATAACGCATTATAAGTACTAAATGGATATAGTGATATGGTTAATTTTTAATTTATTATACGTACAATTTTTTTTTTAATACCATAGATAAGTATATAATATATGTCTTATACCTAAACTTTCTCCCCTCAGAATCGCTTTTCTTATACAATGATATTATATCATTGTATTCAAATTTAATACCTTCCATTATACAGTGACCTACTTGTAACCTACTGAACGGCAGAGCACCTCTTTTTGTTTACTATTTGTCCTTTTATCAAGGTGGTATCGGTTTCTCAGAATTTGTTCAAATTACCAAAATTATACTCGAATGAATTTAAAATAAAGATTATAATAATTCTGAACGTTGATTGTCCAATAGATATGGTAATCATGCATGTCACTTCGTGTTGAAATAGTGTACCTACCAAACTACCCATTCTTATATTTTACAAATGGTGTGGTCGTGACGTTACCTTACACTAAATCTAAATTATAATATATTGTTTTTTTTTTTTTTTTTAAGCAACTTAGAACGGATGCTTTGATAAAAATGTATGTTATGCTATGATTTAAGCTAAGTTATTTTAATGAAATTTAAGTTTAAAATGTACTCGCTGTAGACAAGAATGTTCTCATTTATAGTTTAATATAAGTAGTTTGTTAAAGACAAATTAATTATCCACTGGACATTATATAATATCATGTATTTTCAGTAATACTATGTAGCACAGTTTTCGATCCTGAGAACAAAAATCTTATCTCAGAGATAAAAATGATAATTAAATTTAAGTTAAATTATATCCCGTTAAATTTACAGTTATATTACATAGTATCATGTTACGCGTGTATTATTCAGTCATATCTTATGAAACTACATGAACTTTCTGAACACGACCATAATTACGATCTTCATGATACCTTAGTTTAGTTTCTAATCATATTATTTATAGTGAATTGTAAAACCGGAACAATATCTAAAAAACTAATCTGTAACGCTGAGTATAGTGTACCCAACCCCCCACACTCCTCAAAAAAAAAAACCTGATAGTTTTGTATATATATATATTATTTGATAAACGATTAGATGTCCGTCTTAAGTCTGCTAAAGTGACATTTATTTCACATCGGGCCCGAAGCCAACTTGGGCTGTTTGAAAACCTATACCTTTGGGGGACGGTGTATTTTTTTTCAGATTTTTATTTCTACGGCTCTTAAGAGATTATTTGAGTTTACTTTCCGAAATATTTCGCTCTCGATTTTTTTCGTCGTCGTTTTTCTATCGTCCGATTTAAGGGCCTACAGTCTCCCATTCTCCCGTACGTATATATGTGTGTGTGTGTGTGTGTGTGTGTGTGTGTGTGTGTGTGTGTGTGTGTGTGTGTGTGTGTGTGTGTGTGTAATACACCAACGAAACCAATCATTAAGTCTAGTTCGAGTCGAATACGAGACCCTCAAATACCTTTTGTTCTTTTTTTTCCAATCTGTATTCGTTTCAGGTGCAATGCGGACCGACTGCTGTACGTCAGAAAATCTCGTCTAAAACATTATCAATTGCACTGGAAAGTATGAGACAGAAAATGAAAGCTCATTTCCACGAGCGTTATTAGGTCTACAAAAGCTCTCGCACCCACACACGTGATATTCCGGCATCTTCTAAATAGCTTTCAAATACCAAATATGGACCAAAAAGTGCATCGAACGCAAATCTGGTCAGTCGGAAAAATCGAGTATTGTAACAAAAATGTTGAGAAAAAACTAGACGCAACGTATGCCCGATAGGAAAAAAAAAAATAAAAATAAAAATACAACAATACTCTAAAATATGATAAAAATGTGATAAAACAGTTCAGGCGAGAAAAGTTCAAAAGTTTAGAAAATATATTGAAAATATTGCAAAACATGATTGTTTGTCATTATAATAATGAAAACAATGTTCTGAAAAAATGTTTTTAATTATTTTGAGCTACAACATAGTACATTTTTGAAAACCAGTTTTTGGTGGACATATTTTGTTATACATAAAGTACAAACGGAATGCTACATAATAATACAAGCTATCAATATGATATTTATATTTACGTTCAGATATAATACTTATTATTAGCGAAATATTATAATGTATTTTGTTTCGAGCTCAAGAATGCTAAAGCAAGTACAAAACGGGTTGTTCGTTTTTGACAAGTATGACAAGTCCGGAAAGGAGAATTCCCAATGTTAGGCAAGGCTCCTCTTTCATGATCTAGAAAACGATACCTATCGTACAAATTCAAGTTTCG
Organism: Macrosiphum rosae; assembly: GCA_016617965.1. Classification (NCBI taxonomy): domain Eukaryota; kingdom Metazoa; phylum Arthropoda; class Insecta; order Hemiptera; family Aphididae; genus Macrosiphum; species Macrosiphum rosae. The sequence goes on from WHPZ01560275.1 coordinate 5,378, forward strand.
CCATACTCCCTTTCTCTGGATAAAAGTTTTAATATTGATATACATAATTTTCCATGTAGCATATTATTATATTATTACCTACCATTATTTCGAAAACACTTATCATTATTTATAAGGTACATGATTTAAACAATCTTAAAGCGCTTACATAACTTAAGATGATCGATAACAACTGTTTTTAAGGAGTTCGATATAAGTATAGATAGGTATAACTTCCCAAGTAAATGAGTGCATATGTTGGGAAAATGTGTGTCAAATAGTAAACACACTCACAATATGTCACCTGTCTGTGATTGATGAGTTATTATTATTCACTATAAAACCATTGATACAATATAATATGTCCATCGTATCGACAAAACAGTGCGTTGACAGAACAACTAAATTCGTTATGAAGTTTATAATATTTGATATCAGCTATCATATTATCACTAACTTGATTTTTTTTTCAAATATACGTTTGATTAATTTTGAATATAATGCATACGTTATTACATTTCAAAATAATATTTTTTAGTAAATTTATAATTTACATTTTCATAATCATCCCGAACCGTTATATTATCACTTGTCAATATAATAATATATCGATTTGATTTACGACTCGAATACTTTCATACATGCAGTAGTTATTTTCTTACTTGTACGGATATAATATAAGACTGATCTCATTTAAGTTGGAAATGATTCATTGCCTCGGAGGTTCGACGCACAACGAACGATCGATTATGTTATTATTAAGTAGTTACCAAACAATCTAGTGGTTAAAACCTGAGACCTGTGAAAACTTTTTGATCACCGAGGATAATGCACATGAGTAATGTCTTAATACGGCCAATATACGACGTGAGATCATAGTTCTATATATATAGTACCGATACACACACTCCCAATGGAATTACGCGAGAGAAACACAACTTGATAACGTATCACAATATGCATTTGAGTTTGGTACGTTTATTACAATAAGAACGAATCGCAGCAGTAAGTATAATATAACTTACACGTACTATCGGACGTTTGCAACTCATGATGGTTAACCATTTAGGTCATATACAGGGTACGGCAGTCAAATCCAACGATTTAAAAAAAATAAAAAAAAAAATAGAAAAAAAATTTTTTTATTAATTTTTCGCTGAACAAATAAAAATTACACAATTGGAATTTTACGTTATATATTTAAAAACTTTATTTTTTAAAGATTGTGTCAGGCAAATGCCTTCCTTGGTTAGCCGCACATTACTACTACATATTATATCATTACTTTTGTAATACGCATTTACCGCGAACGCACGCTGTTCACTCGACTAATGCTCCATGATTACTAAAATTCTTGGGTATTTAAAAGCTATAAGAACATTCCCGAAATCTCTACCACTTTAGCCACGCCCTGCACCAGTTCATTTAAAATCGTCGGATTTTACTGCCGCACCCTGTATAATAGGTTCGTCACTAATTTTTACCGATATAGGTTTTATATATTTTGAAACGGAACAACGTTATTTTGTCATATGAATTTTACATATTCCAGGAATCGAGTTAGGTACCTATATAAATATTATGCATACACTAATATTTAAATATTTATTTTATCAGATTTACATCAACCCCTGCCTCGCGGTGCTCTTGAGCTCCCATTACCGCAAGCAGCTCAAGATGCCTTTTTTTTTTTTTTTACCACTAACGCTGTAGTAGTCGTATGTCACCTCATACATCCCTTAATCCTACGCCTTACTGTTCAACGTACCACCAGCAACTTATTTAAATCTCGCCATACACGACGACTTCCGCGTGTGGGTGAGCAAATATTATAACGTTTTGAAAACCTCGAAAGAGTAACAAAAATAAATAAATAAACACAAAAGTAGGTATGTCTTACGAACATAATATTTTATCAGCACCGGTTGATATATTTTTACACTGTGCTGATGGCAGCATTAATAATTTACCGTGTGCAGATATTCCAATACAATATGTCACTTGTGATTCTCAACTATAGCTAGAAACTGACGTACAAAATATCACTATACAGATGAAAATATAACTGAATAATCGATAATGATGGAACAATAAAATAGACAAAAATCGAAGGTAATGATTTTATTGAATGAATTCATTACATTAATTGCAGGATTCAATCCACATACATAATTTTTAAACTAAAGGAGTTAAACGTGATCTGCGATGAGCGTGAATTTGCCATGTCACTTGTAAGCGGTGTTCGGATTAGAAAGTATTTTTTTTATCTAGATAAAGATAATAATAACGCAACTCGAATGTATCTAGATAGACATGTAAGATAACTTAACTCGTATTTATCTAGATAAAGATAAATACTTTTTTATCAAGATAAAAAAAAGATAAAATTATTTTTTAAATGGTTTTAAATTTAGGTATATTTTAGTTGGGCGCTAGGAACATACCTAATAATAATAATGATATAAATAAAATGAATTACATTGTTTATAAACCATAAACTTTGTTTGAGAAATTGTATAAATATTTAAAAACGCTTTTGTACAATTTCGCGATTTTTATCAATAAAAAATGTATCTAGATGAATTTATTTAGACTAGTCAAAAAACTATCTAAGATGAACGTTTAGATACTTTGCAACTATTTTCTAGATAAGATAAAAGATGAACAAACAATTATCTAGATACATTTATCCAGATAAGTCCGAACACTGCTTGTAAGACGGAGACAGCAAATATCCGTGTTGCGCACTCTTAATCGTAAATATTATGAACCATTGAGAGATTTAAGTAGGTTTTCAAACCGAAATCACTTACCACTTACAATAATAATAACAATGACAATAATAATAATCATAATAATAACCGTTACTGTTATGGCATAACTACGTCCAGTGATGCGGTATAGGCACCTCGTTAATTGTAGGGGCAAACGAATCGGCATCGACCACTATATGAACTATAATTTTTCTGTATGGTTTTATTTGTATAATAAATAAATAACGATATCCGGTATGAATGCCGAGGACATGGAATAATTCAGTTACCTAGGTACTGGTTTGAGGCGGTTCTCCGACAACAATAATATTATTTTAATGTCTATATGATATATTTTTTTTTTAAACTTTCAAAATTAATAAGTTTAAATATTAAGTATATGTATTATACCTACATTTTAATTATCTTTTAACTGATGGTTTGAAAAAATAATCGAACGCGTGTTAACACCTGTCTATAACGAGGGTGGTTTTATTTAATTTATATATTATTTACATTCGAAATATTTGAAAAGAAGGTCCTAAAAGCGGGGGCATACTTAAAAGTTCCGACACTTAAAGTAGGCAGGTCAAAAGTCAAAAAATCAGGATTAATTTAATAAATTCGGCGTGAGCATTGTTCGGCGAGTCGTTCTGTTCAATATAATACGACAATAATATTATACGGCAGCTTCTGTATGGTCACATGGACGGTGTAGAAAATATGCACAGGACACCGCATGCGCCGCATAATACATATAATATAACCATATAGGTATTATGGTAAACGAAATTTGTTCGACCTCGACCGGGCCAGGTACGTGTAACGCAGAGATTATATTATATATATACTCTGTACATGGGTTCAATCCCACCTGTATAATATCTGCATAGATCGGCCCCTCAGACTCTTGCACAATAACCCGCAACGCACGCACGCCAGTCTTATCCTCGCCACCCACGAGTCGGCTCGTACAATATAATATACAAAATATATGAAAATGTCGTTCCCGTCAGCTGTAGTTGTAGTTTATGATGACTCTGAATCCGTCTCGTTTTTCAATATTATTATATTATACAATCGTTCCGCACCCGGACGGCGATATCCGATATGCGTCGAAAACGGCCGACAGCGCCGGAGACGTATTTATTGTGTCACGCACGCAGATTATGATGGTAATATGGACTTCCGGCCGCGACGAAGTTTCCGGTCATAATTATAAGTGAATTTGAGTTCGATATCCGAATTTGTAATCATAAACTTTGATTCGTTGAATCCGTCGTGAATACGTCTTATAATACCTCCGCTTGGGAGGTGTGCCGCAAAACCTAATCCCTGTGACGATGACGTAACGATAAACTTATAAATCGAAGAGACGAACTCTCACACATACAGGAATACAACTTACAATCGGTTCAGGAAAACGTTTCTACAGTGTGTGGGAGCTAGGAGGGGGAAAATTCACATCACGTAATTTTGCGTGACCGTTAAATAATTATATGTACTGTAATGACAGGTTCTAGAACACGCATGAGTAGTTCGAGTACCCTACAGTTATTAACCAATTGCTAGTTCTCCCACAATGAAGTAAATTGAAACAAATTCCCCGATTCGATTAGGTATATACGAGATAAGTGACAAACGATGTGTGGCCCTGGGCGTGAAATACGATTATATAGGTATTTGGTACCCACTCGTATAATTCACACTGAATCGTCACTGTTATATGTTGTGTAGATAAAACAAATCTATTGTATTTTTTCAATTCATTAATTAATTAATAAATACGAGTTAAAACGTTGAGGGTTTTTAGGTTCGTCATAAAAAATTGTCCATAGTAGGTAGGTAGGGTATACACTTGACGATATTTATCGAAATGTTGAAGTACTTGGTTTGTGAATAATTGTGGACTATCAATGCGAACGCAGGACGACACTTGGCGTGAAGTTTAAAAATAGATAAAAGATAAAAGAATGTTTATCTAGACGAGCTCAACACACGACATCCCCCAAAAATTACTCATAACATTAGCCATTAATGAATCCCATGCTATTTATATGGAAATGTACTTTTATAAAGTCATGAAACTCTAATAATAGTGGCTATCGGTGTGGGGTGGTTCGTACCCTCAACTTCGGAAATGCTTTGAGTATCGGTCGGTGTTGCTAGCTCACGGATGGATGACCACCCAGGATTTTTAGCAATAAATCCTTGCCGCACATACAAAACGTGTTCCGACCATTCCTCCCCTTGCAAACAAAAACAGCTAATGGCTATGGTTTCCGGGCTTAACTCAAAAAAAAAAAAATTCTCTAATAATAGTATTTCTAAACATAAACAATATTGTTTATTGTCTAAAAGTTAAATTTTATTTCGTAGGTACAAAATATTATTTGATTGAATTATATTATTAAAAATAATTTAGCAGGTATCTTATAATAAATAATTAAATAATAATTAATGCAAATAAAAGGAAAACGCTAGGTGCACAGTGTAATAATAATATAATATTATTATATAATATTTTTATTGAAATATATACCTAGTATTTATTTTGTACTAATATTAATGCGGCAAATTATCTCTTTTACCCACTAACCACTCATATAATATAGCTTATGCAGGTACGATATTTAAGACATGCGTGGTGACAATACTAAACGGTTGCAGATCCATCATCTATGTCTGCAGTTGTCCATGGACTTTAGAGCATATTGAGATACGATTCAATTACAAATCCCCAAGAATCTCAACGATAACTTCACTGTAAGGTAAAACCATTTACATTATTAACAATCTTACTCGGCGTAATTTTATCCTGTGAAAACACGGGAGTGCAACTGAACCAATATTGCAAAATCACAAAATAAATATTTTGGTTTAGATAATATTATTATTAAATTAAATCCAGATCCAATCAAACACATCGATAAAGGGTAGAGTGGTGCGTGTGGAAAAAAAATCTTATACATCTATTATAGACTTTAATACAGTAATCTTTGCTTTTTTGGGACTCATTATAATATAGGTCACGTGTTATTAATTAGTCCTGATCGAGTGGTTGTCCTAATTAACCTGCAAGCGGTGTCTTTATTAAGCGAAAACCGCTGTAAATTACTTATATAGTTATATCTAAACATACGTTTTTATTCTACAGTCTAAACCAATCCAATATCTATGCTGCTATAATTTTAGAAATATGAACCGTTACTATTCTTACACAGGCGGAGAGTATTATATGTGGAATGGCTTGCGTTGGCTTAATCTCCTGAAATATTTTCTTAGACCCCTGAAATTAATGTTTTTAAGTTAGTTTTCTCAATTATACGTATTATCATTTTAATTTTAAGATCAATTACTATTTATCTGACGGTCACACTTACGAGTAAGCGTCAGAAAACTTTAGATACCTATACCAGAAACACAGAACTGCGGATGTATATATCTACTAACAAAACCTGGCATAAATGACTAGCAAACTGTAGCGGCAAGCCAGAGAGGGTTGTACATTGATATAATAACCACCACCATTTGACTAAAATACATTGTTATTATCTTAAATTAGTAATAACTGTATATTATGCTATGTTACTATTCTACTATTATATTTGTCATAAATAACAAAAGGTAGGTAAGTATAAAGTGATTTTGTTAATGATATTTTTGTAGGCAAATCTGTTGGAAGCGAGGAATCAAAGGCACAAGGACTCAATATGGTATCGAATATTATATTGTTTACACCAATGAATTGACCCCTCCCACACAATCATATTTGACAGGATATCCGCCTATGAATATTTAACATAAAATATATTTAAATTTAAAAGTTAAAGATAATATGGAAAACATATTGACTTAAAGAAGTCAATTATTTTGTTACTCTTAGATCACACAGTGATTTTCCAACTTTAATTTTGGCAACCGTTCCGTTAAACATTAATCCTAATATTCCTTCCTATTATGTGCATTGTTGAGAAATCACAAGCTTGGATCCACTAAAGGTAAATTATTAAATTAAGAAATATTTATATAGTTATTTGTTTGTTTTCAATATCATTAATATTATTGTATAGGTACTGCGTGATTAAATAAAAATATTTGGTTAACTTTAAGTTAATTTAACTACAGCTGTGGTTATAGATCCATATAAACATGTTCTTAACTTGACGTACCCATGATTTGTCAAATCGATTGAATCGATCTATAAGTATTGCAATGTATTGCACATCAGATTATATACATTAAAAGGTTAATTTAAAAAAATATTTGAAAAATGTAATGATTATTGCATTTAGTTCATAGTATTATTGCGGTATGGACGGCGTTCGGGAAGAGGGTATAGGTCAATTATTTGTATGAACAAAAACAATATCGTAAATTTATTTTGTAGAAAAAATGTAATATGACTGTTGTACTTGTCTCGATCGACAACGGTTAGTATTGCATCTATATAATACGTATAGGTACCTATTGTATGTACGACCGATAAACGCGTTTCACAATACGCTTTCGACATTTTAAATATCTATTTCGCGTAAAAGCATCCAGGACACATCAAACCTGTATAGTGTTTCCAAATCGTGAACACGTGGTACGGTCCGAAAACCAGCAAACTTAAAAATGGATTTCACATCATAATAATATATATTATTATTATACGCGGATAGTGTTCCCGAACCAAGAACGAAAAATATCTATTTCAGTAAAATATCGATTTCGCTAGACGAAAGGTTAAAAACGTCACAGCCACGCATGCATCGAATACCGCGGTATATGAGTGAAGGTTTTCAGCAGTATATAATATAGAGTATATTTTGAAATTTCTGGCGGGGTCAATACGCAAGATAGGTTAGGTTAGGTGGAGAGGCAAACGGGGAAATTGCTCCAAGTGGTACATTTTTTTATAAGACGTGTTTTTCAGAAGGTATAGTACTCATTCTTATGTTCTACCCGATTTTTAGAAAACAGGATTTATAAATAAAAACAGTGTAATATTTGGTTTTCGAATTGTATTTACTTTTTTCTTTTTTCAAGTGACGTGGATTTAATTTATTAATTTATTATTTATTTTAATTGTTTCTGTTTTCGACAATGCGATGGGCATGCACAAATTACCTACTTTGTTTCCATAAAATTTAGTCCTGGATGATAAATTGGTGTGTTATAGAAATGCTAGAACAGGGACGAAACATTTTAAAATTTAGTCCCACCCCACCCATAAAAACATCTCATGTATCACGTTAAAACACGTCTTGTTAATTTCTATGATTGTTTTAGTAATATACTTTAATATATTTTGTAACTCTATCGTAATTGAGATTTAGTCGATTTCCCCGCTGGGATTTGAACTCCACCTCATAGCCGAAGCTACAGGGATGTTACTTGTGATTTTGGAGGGATAACAGCCCCCATAACAAAACTGTTAACTTAAAATAACCTATAGATGGACCCTATATCTAAATCAATAAAAGATATTTATTTTTTTTTGTTTTGGGAGGGGAAAAAAAGAAATCAGGGTGGGCTAAGCCCCCCCTAGCGCCCTAGTTTTGCCATTGTGCTCCTCACATCGTCAAGTCAAAGTAGAGAAAATATGTGATAATATGCAAGATACGAATAATATATATTTGACGTAAATAAACACTTTTAAAATAATAATGAAAAAAATTAACTCTATTAATAAATACAGTTGTTAATACCAAGAAAAATATATAATTATTGTAAGGTGGTTATCATAATTGTTGATTTTAGGATTGACATTTTTTCTGTGAAGCTGATGCCGTTTCTATTCGAATGTAAATTAACTAACGTTTTCGATTCTACGTTATAGAAAATGACTGTTCTGACTTAGTTTCATCGATTGCCTGACTACTTGAGGAGATTAGTCGATGGTCTTTTGCACCTTACATAGTTGTTTAGTTCGCACGCTGAACTAAAAAAAATTTCCTCTATGCGACATTGCTAAAATATTATTTTCGTTGCTTATATTTTTTCGATTACCGAATCGTATTTTTTGATACCAACGAAATTGGGTTGTTTCACCAAACATTGTCGAAACGTCACGTAAACCGTTTACGGAACGAAAATCTTGTTATTAGCACAGATTATATAAAACCCGATGGTGCACTTCTGAATTTACCGATAACTAAAACCTACCTCAATGCGGTAGGATCACATACGAAAAAATAATTATTGTACAACACCTTTACCGTAATTATTGTATCAAATAATACGACATCGGTTAGAAATTTGGCGAGAGTGCTAAATATCAGTGATGCGTAGTTAAAAATCAATATAATTACGCATATAAAAACCTCTTTTTCAGTACTATAGTTGCGTGGTACTGATTTGAGGTAGGTTTTGATTTTTTTACATTTTTGAGAATTACAGGGGTCGAATAGGGAGTGCACCATCTGGTTTGATATAATCTGTGTTATTAGTGTGAGAGTAAAAATAGCAAAAATATCGTTCATCGAGTTCCCAATAGTAATATAGATTATGACGTAGTATATGAAAAGGTACCTACGTGAAACCATCACCTTTCGAGCTGCATTAAGTACCTATACCTAAAGGCTATATTGTGTAAATATCGTAAGTACCCATCATAGATGTTTTTGACATTATTTACTCGGACGTTGAGAAACTCGCTGCCCGTCAAGAAACAGCAGCTGATACCTTCTCTTTTCGTTTTGTTTAATTCGTTTGAAATATAATAATTTAGTTCACGACTTTCGACAAATGCTGAAAAAATGACGACGGGAAAAAGGTCCCTAACTGACAATAAGAGATCGTTTCGACGAATACATATCATAAATAATAAATATGTTTTGTACTCTAAATGCTTTCTTATTTCTTACTCAGGTTAGTAGACCAACGCTGAATCATTACTCAGTACATCTAAAATAGGATGGAAAACGAATTGTTTCTCGGAAACTGAATATATTAAACTAGATGTGCGTTTGAACCACTTCTTATTATAACACGATTTCTAGCTATGACGGAAAACTATCAAGAAGACAACTTATGATGAATACAGCTCGTCGTTAATATTTTCTTCGAGAACTCTGAAAGAATTTTCCAGTGTGAACGTACAATTTCATAAGGCTTCCGGGAATATGTTATTAATTTTATTCTAGTTCGCCCGGGCTCAACACGTATTATACAGTGCACGTCTAATTTACGCACAAAATAATAATATTATGTGCAATTGAAGTTTCATGAATTATTACATACAAAACGCAAAATGGGTATAATCGCAAGGCGAGTAAGGCTATCATTAGGCATCTCAGAGGAAAACCATCGGGACGGAAACAAAACTACAATTTGTTTTCAAATCGTTATATTGTTTTCGTCGAGTCGTCAGCTTTAGCTTCGGATGTAAAGAAATTCGAAACTTTTAAACTATATTATACTGAATGTTTTCATAATACGATTTCATTCTTGAAGAAAATCGTTTACGTAATACTTCTGACTGTACATTACAGGTATTATCTAAAAACCCGAGAAAAACACTGGAGAATGTAATATTTATAGTAAATAATATTTCGGTTACAATAATTTATTTATTTTATATCAAATATCTAATTGCCGTCCAGAAAGAAATTGGATTGACTCATTGGTACATTGAATAATAAATCACTGAATAAAACAAAATGAGTTGTTTCAACAGTGTGTAACATAATATATTATTTTTGTTTATTTATGTTGGCTTAAATAAAATTTCAAAAAAATCCGAGCTTGATAATGGGATAAATGGTTTTTTCTTAACCCACGTTTGGTGATCACAAATCAGTTATTATGTTAACAACAAAATATAACAATTGACAGATTTTATTGTAACACAGTTTTTTTATTTGGCTGTAACCACACTGTCAATTACTACTTTGTTTCTTTTCTCGATCATTCTATATCGTAGCCATGACTTCTCTCTTAGTTTATAGGTCTACGGTTAGCTACCAGCTATATCCTGGCCATCTAACTCGGCCCTGTCCTTCGATAAACCGATCCTACATATACGTCATCACGATTATGACGGACTTTAGGGAGTCCCACACGACTACGTGACTTATCGGACACGTCATACAAGACATTCGAAAACTGCAATTGGTAAGTGGTAACCCCGCGTCATTTCGAATGTTTAATTGATTTATTTATGACGTTCTCTGGGTTCTTAGATCGTTCTTCCACGTTCGCATAACACATAGTAGCTACCTATATCCTGGCCATCTAACTAGGCCCTGTCCTTCGATAAACCGATCCTACATATACGTCATCATGATTATGACGGACTTTAAGGATTTCCACACCACTACGTGACTTATCGGACACGTCATACAAGGCATTCTGCCATTGGTAACCCCATCGTTTCGAATGTTTAATTGATTTATACACACACATCACATGCTGTCTGAACACGTGACCGAGCGCCGGCTATATTATTGTTTACGCCCGGCACGTTTCGCATGTCGGCGGCGGGGAGGAGTTAAAGAGGTTTGTTATTTTCTGCTATTGAACTAACCGCCGTCTATCACGCTAGTCGGAGCGAATTTATATTATAATTAAAACCATGAGAGCTGTAATATAATATAATATAACCGACGCGTGTCGTGCAGCGATAACTATACTGTGATGCGAGCGAAGAACCGAACACCGTTTTCAGGGCGTTCTTCGTTTATTTAACGTACATACAATTATTAATTATTAACGGCGTTTCGATACACGAAGGTTCAAAAGCCCAAGGCTGGGAGATGGCTCGACAAATAATATTCACAGCTGTATACGTGACTCGCAACGGTCACTCGAACGACGCTAGTCGTAAATCGTAATTTAGCATTGCATATATAATCATAAATTCGGGAAAATTGTATTACTATATGCTCAGAGATATACATACTTAATGAACTGTTCAGCGGGCCCGGTAGGTACACATATACCGTGGTCCATTACGGCTAATATAAGACAATGAAATCCGGATTAGAGAGACCGCCGTCTCTGAACAACACAATATTATACTATAGCTGCAGTGGTTTGAATCCGGCAGCATTGAATTGATAATATGAAATATGGAGGTACAAATATACTGGAGAAAATGTCATCGCGTTATAATAATATATAGTTCTGATGGTCGTGCAGTGACTATTGTGAATATCGCAATATTTACACAAAACCATAATAATAATATATAATACATTATTATCATGTCGCGTCGCACTAATCGTAAGGATTTACTGAAGATCATCCGTTTACCGTGTGATCTATATACGAATATATTATTATACTTGTTCCGTCGGTGAAAATATTATGCAGATAATCCATTTATCGATATTATATCATGTAAAATATACATAATACGAATCATTCTATTAAATTTTCGTCGGTGGACGGGCGCACTAAAGTGAAGATATTAAGTGTAGATCACCAAGAATGTTTAGTGTTTACACCCAAACTGTTTTCTTTAATAATGAATTTATTGAAATTTGAATTTTCAGAATAATTCTCAATATACCTTGAGACCGTAGTTTCAAATATTTTATTCATTTGTTTTCTAATTTAAAGAGTGTCCTGTGTTGATGATAAGCTACTTTTTTCCTAATGATAACTGCCCTTTTTAAATGTAAATCCTTAAGCAGATATTTATTTTAAGATGTTCATGTTCCTAAATACCAAATCGATCGAATACAGTTTATAAGTTATTACACTTTATGTACTGAGGATAACTTTATTTTCGCATAAAATAGGTTTAATGCTTTTAAAACTATAGTTATTAATATTAATGCATTAGCATATTTTCATATAACATGTAAACATTTTATCATTATAATAAGTACTGTAGACTATAATATACTATACATTTTATGTTGAGCCGTTTTCAAGGATTATTACCTTTAGTCCATAAAATTTAAGGATTTACTAACTACTTCTTAGAATTAAAGTTTAGATGTTACATCATCTAGGTATCATTTCATTTTTAAAAACACATCACATTCTTAAAAAATTACATTTTAAAATAAAGAAATGGGGTTCATATTTGAAAAAAAGAAGTTTTTTCACCACATTATGTCACTCCTCAAATATCATAAAAGAATCATGAGTTTTATGTCCACTTGGCAACTACGTATTTGTGCTTATAAAATCAAGAAATATGTAATGGCTTATTTTTATTTAAAATTACTAGGTATATATACAGTGTGGTATTGGCAAAGTGAGCGAAATTAAACGATTCTTTACCACACTTATAGAATACAAACATACATATTTTAACTTAATTTGTATTATAATAAAAATATATGCTAAATCGCTTCATCAATGGGCGTAAAACTATAGTGAAGAAGTCGTTATGGGTTTAAAAGAAATGAACTTTTCAAGACGTAGTTATGCACGTTTCGATAGGCGCACGTTGGTCCACCGAAATTCAAAATAGCTTTTCGATATCATAAACATATAACATGCTGGGGGGGGGGACGAGTGAGGATTATTGTTGTTACTGTTTTAATGGGACAACCGTGGTGGTAAGGTTCCACAAACCAAGAACGCTTACATCGGCGGTGGTTGGAGGTTGTGGTGGTGGTGGTGGTGGTGGTGATAGTGGTGGTGGCATAACTCCAAAAGCCAGTCCTCCGGGGAAACGGTCGAGCATAGAGCATCTGGCAGTCGGGCGTGCTGGGGCTAGCCGGTCTCGATATTATAATAGATATAAAATACAACTACAACTACAGTATAATGATCAATATACGTCGACACGGGCACAGTGTGCAATGCTCTCAATTCGCCCATATAATTATAATAACGCTGCAGAGGACATGGAAATCATGGGTCGCACGAAAAATGTACACACAGTGCGACTATCGAATGTATATAGGTACGTATAATTGATATACAATAACACGAATGTGCCCCACGCTCACTATCATCGCTTCTACGGATGGCGATTGAACAATACATTTATACGATTGAACAATGATAATAATAATAATAATAATATGTTAAATGCACGTTATTACACACAGTTCGGTGTACGCAAATTTGTCGAATACATTTTCAGCTACTTGCTAGGCACCTATCTATCCAGCCTAGATAAAATATATTATATTATTCAGTAATTAATTACGTTTTGTTGCGTACAATTTTGGAACATGGTTTGTCAGTTTATTCGTTCCGATTATTTCGGAGAGATTTCGGACTTTGACGATTAAATGTTTCTCTTCTAGACAAACAGTAATACGTTTAAATATTATAGTTATTGTCATTTTTTATTTGATACAAAAATTTGAATTTTACCAAACTTTTATTACACTCGATCCCTCGAGCCGATTTCATACTGAGGACTCGTTATGGTAATTGGTAATACTTGGGTACTATTAGTATTAATATTATATTATTTAAGTGTGATACATCACTTCGGGACGGATATTAATAATAATATTATTGTTAAAAATCACAATTACCTTTATTCGGACGTTATGGGATTTTCCTTTGTTTCTTTGATTAATCGTTCATTCTGAAACACATGGGTACAATAGCATATTAATATATTAAATTATGTAAAGACGTAGGTAATAAAAATGATGTTAAATGTTATGTAATATTATAAAGAATAAATTAGTTTCAGTCATACAATACAATCAAATTATTGTTATGTTATTGTGAAGAGTATAATATGGTACGACGTCTTTGCGTCGAATCACAGGTAGGAAGTTTAATCACAATGACACAGATAAAAGCATATTAGCCTACACACACACACACACATACACACACACACACACACACTTTGCACTCGACAAACAAATTAACTGAAAATTAATGTTGACGTTTCTTGTTTTATTTTTTTTTTCAGAAATCTGATGCTGTTATTCACTCAATTTTATTAAAACAGAACTATTTTTTTTTTTCACGAAAACCAATATAATATGTCGTATATGCTTATACGTTTGTTTACGTTTGGATTATTGGACTGCATTTGGCCTTTTAACGCCAAGCGTGTCCGATATAAATATATATATATATATGAAAACAATAATAATAATAATAATAATAATCTATAGTAAACGACGATATAGAAAATAATAATATATTATAGTTAAAACAATAAATTCATTTCGTACCGTGTACAATGTACATAGAGGATCGTCGTCCTCGAGATTGCGGTTTGGGCGAAGACAAAAGGCAATAGTTGTTAACTGCTTTAATTATAATTTATAGGGCCTGGCATTTTATGCGTTTGCATATTATTATATATATATATATATATGTATTAATTATTAATAAAAGCACATAGTTCGCAGCTACAAATTTGAATCCAAACAACCTAATATTATTGTGCGAAAAAATAGTGTATCTTTAACGGTTTTCATTATCAAGCATAATATTATTATATATCTTTTTAAAGTTATTCAAATATAAAGCATAATATTGTATTTAATGAAAAAAAATTGAGATTTTTTTTTTTTTAGTGTTAACCGACTAAAAGCACTATCGAATTTGATTATACTTAGATTTATTTTTACTCGCATTTAATACTTGGTTTATCGATAATCATTAATTGTATTTTTTTGATAAAATCTTCCCACAAACTAATAACTATATAATCTAAAGTCGTACCATATCGTTATTTTGATATTTTTTTCCAGACGATTGAATAACGATGCATTTCGATCAAAACACAACATTTCAACATATTCATACCTACGTATTTATATTTAACATCATTTCATTACTTAATATTTTATTAATTATTATAGTTACTAGTTACATTTTTTTTTTTTTATGTTTAACTGCATGGTTATTAGCTGGTTTTTACCGCGGGGAGGGTATGGTTGGTTTGGAACACCCCTATAATATTATTATATTTGGAGTGATTATTCGTCGCTAAAAACCTGGGTGGTCACCCATCCAGGAGCTAGAGACGCCGGCTGACACTTGACCTCAAAACACTTCAGTGACTTTAGCCGACCACCCTGCACACTAATCGTAAATGGTAACAGAATATAAATAATTCTTTAAATATAATTCTTATACATTGGTATAATGAATTACCTGTAAATATTTTTATTTTGTTTACATTTTAACTCTTTTAAAAGTAAACATTCATTTATTCGTTACGTTAAGAAAAAACTGTCTGAGAATTTTTCAGAAAAAAACATTCTATATAGTTTGAATATTATAAACAACTTTTTCTAAAACACCAATGTTTTTACGATTTTTTATTTTTTATAAGATATTCTAGTCCTGAATATGAAATAAAAAATGCATAATACGTTTAAAAACGTGAGGTAGACGTCGTATTCAGTCTACTACTTATTTGTATATTTAATTAAAATATCAATAAATACGTAATTGTAGAAATTGTAATAATAAACATCATATATTGTATGGATATAATGTACATAATATAGTATACTATATGTATTTGAACATAATCTAATAAAACATCATTCAATAATACTGCATAAATGTATACATCGTACGCTGTAATAAAAAGTGATATATAATCTAATTCTTAATATAAACATATTTATTTTTATACATTATTAACATTACGCGTACCTAAGGACATGGGTATACAGAAATAATGTATTATGTATAATGTATTACCATATGATTTAAGGCAGGGGTCGGCAATTAATTAATTCTATATATTATGGTGGTCCAGATAATTTGGAAAAAAAATGTTCAAAGGCCAGAAAAAAGTGATATACTTAATGTGTTTATTTTTGTGTTAAAAATACAGTTTGACCTATTTAAAGCAAGTTATTCTATATAATATAATACTATTGACCAGTTTTTTTTTTTTTTTTGATTTGATACTCTTGGAGTACAACTAATGCGCAGAGTGTTTTCAAGGTGGAGATCGGTTAATTTTGAACGATATTTATTCTTCAAAAAACGTCATTTTTTAGAACGGAGTTTCCCATATTATGTACAAGTGGAGCCAAAGTACATCCAAATACAACATAAGAATAGATCAAATACCTATCATGTGCGGAAAAAAGCATTCAAAAAAAATGTTCTTGGCGGTCCAGTTATTTCCCTTTCTTGAGTCGGATTTGGCCGCCTATTGCTCATTTAAGGTATCTTGGAAAACATTCAAACGGGGCCTTCTTTTTAATTTTTCAGAATACGGTGACGTGCCATATTATATTCTTAACCATAGGTTTGAAGTTGTAAAGCTTGCCACAGTGTTTATACTTGAGAATACAATTTTTTTTAAACGCACAGTGTCCAAAAGCAGAAGTATCAATTTGAATATATCGTCCAATTTATTTTATAAACGTATACAGGTAACTGTATTTTCCTCTGACTGAATAATTGAATTGAAATTGTTGACATGATTAACATGATATTGCATAGTTAAAAACTTTGATAAGCATTAACTTTAATCGTCGACTCAGTTAGAGTATACAAGTGTAAACGGTAATGGACCATATACACCGCGATTGTCGAGTACCTAGATACTTTCTTTCAAAAAAGTAAAACTGAATGCAACATTTTTAATATTTGAACATAATAAACCGTTGACTACGCGATAACGATCAAAAATCGAAAATATTTTATTTTTCAAATTTACCCAACTACAAAAAATATGTTTCCGAAAATGTTAAGACTCTTGTCGGAAAGTTGGTTTTATATATTAACGTTTAAACAATAACTACCTTGTATTATATTATACTAAATTTAATTAGCGGTGAAACGTGCACTCACAGTTATATTACCTACATAATAGTGCATATTATTATTATAATTTCGGGCCCTATTAATTACTACATTGTGTTGTTATTATCTCGTTCGTAAAATGCAATGGACCGGAGTACGAATTGGCATGTGCTGTTATTGTATTATACACGGACCGTACGCGTACAACAATCGACTAGTGAAATCTTGACCTTTATGCAATTCGCATATTGTACGACTATATAAGCCTTTGTCGACGGGTATCAGACAAACGATCCATTATGGTATTGTTAAAACACATCACATATTATAATATAATATATACACCGCGAATATATATAATAATAATATATATTATTACTATGCACTGTCGGTATTCGATCAATAATAACACAAAAGACGAACCCGTTCACTTTAATAATCTACGTAATGAGTATTGTTATTGTAATTTTGTGTATTTATTTATTTATTTTTTTTTTTGCATATCTTTAAAACGGAACGGAAAAAAAAATATCGAACCGAGTGCGTTTTGCATTTCAATTTACTATTATTATATTATTCAATTAGTCTTCGTTTGGATGAGTGCACGCGACAATAATAATAATAACAAAAATAATACCGAAATATATTATTATGTACAATATATTGTAGAGAAACGTTAAACGAAAAACTAAACAGAATCGAGTTTCGAGCCTTTCGGGAGGGGGGGGGGGAGAAATAACGATAAAATATACAACTCAAAGTCACAAACCGATGCGATAATATTACCGGGTAGATAATATGCGGTAACAACGGTATATTTTTTTTCTTGGGTTCGGCGATGACGAGGAAATTAATCGTCCAACAGAGATTACAGTATGAATCCTAATAATAATCTCCGCAGCCATAATACTGTCGACTAGTTATTTTGTATCTGTTTCGTAACAAGTTTGAGTATCAAATCCGAACGAAATACCTAACTCAATGGATTAGGCAAAAAGTCTACTACGCATATTGCATAATGTATATTATGGTTAGCGTCAACATATTGTTACAGACAATGATGCATTGTATTTAAATTGGATCATTAACTAATATATTATTATAATATTAGCATAGCACAACGGGAACATCAAACGTGAATATCGCTGAAAATCATATTTCCACCTTCACGCGATGCACCTCAGATATGGAGATCTGCAATTAATGCAATATTTGTGGCACTCTTAAGGCTTAAACATTAATATTATCGTTCGAATACAATATGAAATTTTTTTTCACTTAAAAAACTAAAACTTTTGGTTTCTCTGATGACAACCACGTATATAATACATATATATATATTATTATTTCCTAGCTCGATTAACTCGATCACCGAGATAAGACCGTTCGGTGAGATAAAAACAATCACGTTATATGAGCTAAATGCCTAAATCTGATATTATTTCGTGGAATCGTATTATGCAAATTATAAAAATGCAAAATAGAAGTTCTCATACCTATCGGCCCGTATTGTAACTATAACTATCACTTCCGAAAAAGAACGTTCGCTAAAATAACAATAATAATAATAATAATAATAAAAAACTTGTTATACTATTATAATATACAAACAAGATAATTCTGAAGTGATAAATATTATGAGGAATAAAAGCGTATAAAATTGAAAAAATTAGAAATACAAAATCTAAAAAGTCAATTTTTTTTTTTTTTTTTTCGATGTCGAATTATTCAAATTGTTTGTAATAGATGATAGCACGGCGTACATTTAAAATATTGTAATACTGGGGCAGCTCGTGAAGGGTCCGATAAATAAATAATTACATCGTTTATAGGAAATGTTATTATATTTTACACTTTTAAAAATTAATACCTACAAGCCAGTTGCACAGTTTAAAATTATGTATCAAAGGTTAATCGAATTCGGTGCAGACTAATAGCTTTAGTCTTCTGCGAGCTACTTTAAAATTGTTTCTCAATTGGGTACATATTGTCCCATGGAAATATCCAAAGTTCCGCTTTTGCATTTGACTTTCCTGCAACCGTAATAATATTTATTAAAAGTTCAATCACGATCTTTTCCTTATAGTTGACAAATTTGATTAGGTGTACAAAACGTAATTATCAGGCGTTCTAAAATATTGCTTCGTCACAGAACCCGAAGAAATCAAAAGCAGTATTAAAATTGAATTTTTTTTTTTTTACTGAAACTTAATCTAAAGTTATATTGAAATTGAAAAAAAACGAATATCGATAATATTATTGATATCAAAATAATACCTACTCGTTTTATAATTTTTATGTACAAATTAACTTAAAATTAATTAACATTTAAGACTTAACAATAGACGATGAACAATATTTAATTTTCTTACTCCTGCACCATAATACAACGCGAGAAACACGACAGGTTTCTTCGACGGTAGAATTAAAATTAAAATCGTAAAAGTGATATTTTAAACCGAAACTAATATAATATTATAAATATATAATGTTAAATTATAAATCAGAAAACAATAAATATATATTATAAATTGCATATCAATATTGTTCAACAGTACAGAAAAATCATAAAATGAATCAATACATTATTATTTCGTTTTATTGAAATCATAAATAAACAATTTTAATAGTGAAATTGAAATGAAAATCGAACAATTTTATTGCTATAACAGTTCACGGCCTGAACTTGGTGGTTTCTATAAAATACTCAAGTGAATAATGACTAATGCGTATAAAGGCGGTCCCACACGACTGGTGTACTTGGCCAATGTGGCACTTGGCAAATATTGGACTGGTCGTAGGTTATATCTCCTGGTACACAACTGGTGATCTTAACCAATGTTCAATACTAGTAGTAGGTACTTGGCAAATATTGGGCTGGTCGTTGGT
>WHPZ01560277.1:0-15643 GCA_016617965.1 Macrosiphum rosae
GGGGGGGGGGGCTAAACTTGGCAATAAGCACCGCCGTGATTTTTAATAGCCCCGCCGAGACCTACGCGGTGTAATAAATACGAGACGAAACGAAAAAAATCAACAAGACAACAATACAGGGTGTAACGAGAGGGCGGAAGACCGCTGACGGCTAATAATACGAAATAACTTTTGTTCTGACGAATATTTTTTAATTTTAATTTTTTTTTTTGTTTGTTTGTTCGTATCATTCGAAGACGACGCGTGCGCTACTATAGTGCGACGATATTATAACATTTTGATTTTGATTTCTTAATATAACTGAAAATGAAAAAAATTTAATTCTGATGTACATTTTTTTGAAAATGTAATATTATAGGTATCCTATATTTGTCATCGGTGTCTTTTAGGAAAATTATGATTGTTGACCATTTATTTAGGTATCGAAGTTAACTTTTTACAAATTATTATTACCTTATTATTTTTGACATATATTGTAAAGTTGATCCATTCGTAAAACTCATTTCAAATTCAAAAAGTATAGTAACTTTTCAAATTAAAGAATCTTGTTTCGCAAAATGTTGACATTTAAAAATGTATTAAAAAAAAACCACTTGACTCTTTTTCTTAAGTTTTCCAAAAACCTGATTTAAATTTTTTATTTTCAGTATTAAAATGTATATTATACGCAAAGTGCACTAGCCAATCAATTATCTATATAGGTACAATAAATAAATTTTAAAAGTATTAAAACAAAAGCCATTTAATCTGTCGGGTCTTCCTGTTCACCCTATATAATGAACATTTCGGCGACAAACCGTTTGTCTTTCAACGAGCGGCGGGATATAAATAATAATACAATAATAACAATAATAGGTAAAAAAAAATATTTTATGATAGTCAATTTTTTGTTTCCGATTATTAATGATATATTATTATCGACTGTTTGTAATAATACCAGCTAGGCGGTGATTCATTGAGAATTCATTCATGTGACACCACTATCATTATTTCGGAAAATCGAAATTTTTTTGACGATATATTATTTTTACATAATTTCTCATAATTTCGTTAAAACCACATTTTTTTCACGATTTTTATTTATACGATTTTTATTTTTTACTCTTTTGCTGAACAACGACAAAAAAATTTTAATTTCATATTTGTTTTTTCAAAAATGTATTGAATCATCAAATATCATAATATTATAAAAAACATAATATAATATTTAAAAAAGTTGAGACTTTTTGAAAGAAAGAGCGTAGACCAGGGATTTTCAACCTGTGGTAACCAAAAAAAAACCTTCCCTTATAAAAAAAAAATTGGAACGATTCACTATTCGCATTAAATATTATATTTTGGTTTATAATACTAGATTAACATGTTAATATTATTATTGCAATAATGTAAATAATTATTATTATTATATACATACTTTCATTTTCTTTTTGTGCTATAATATTGTCATGATTTTTAAGTTTCCAATAAAATAAAGTTCAGTACATGTAAATTAACGTAGGTATACATTTTTGAAAAGCAAAAAAAAATGTTATTTGGTCGAATGGCGCATTTTTCAAACTCTAGGTGGTACGGAATTATATACAACGATTTAGAAGACTTAAGGTGTAGACACGTAAACAGATAACTCAGTAAATAATTTCGGTGGGTTTTTGAGCGAAGCATAATACAACCGTAATAATAATTCAATGTATTTTATTTACTCGTCGCCTACTTGTCTCGATTAAAACAATTATTATAATGCCTTGAAGATAATAATAATAATAATTAATAAGTAATAACTATAGAAGCTACCTCTCCACCGCCGCACCATATACATTTAGACACAACAATTATTAGGCTGTAAGGCCCAAGTCATAAAAGTCATATACATATAATAATATTGTTGTCGTTGACTATATTAACATAATAGTAAATAATTATAAACATGCAATCGCAACTGCAGTATTGTTAAGAATAATATTCAAATTTACCTATTCAAAAAACGTAGGGATTTAAATACTTGGTGTCATTTTTATTTGAATATAAATACAAATACATTTTAAAAGTATACAAAAAATACTTTGCGAGTTCTTTTTTGTATTATATATATTTTTTTTTTTTTATTAAAATGTTTTTACCTTTATCACAAATGTATATACTTAAAATTATTAATAAATATTTAAATTAAATACATAACTAATATACTCATTAATTAATTGATTAAAAAACAAGAAAGTATGGTAATTGAAATGAAAAAGTCTGAATTTTGAAAACTTCAAGAATTTGTATCGAATTGGAAAATAATAAAAATGTAACTCATGTTGATGAGTAAGTAGGTAATAATTTAGCTAGCTTTAATATAAATTATTAATGAGAGAGATTTGATGTCACACCCAAGCGGTATAACGATTTAAATCCATAAAAAACGTCGAAGTGAACAGTCCCAAAATTTCTATTTATTATGATAGCTAGAAAGTTGTTTGATAACTCATTAAAAAGGGATTATCAAGTAGATACAAAATTTGGATTAAAAAAATTATTTAATTTTTTACAGTTTAAAAAAAGTAATTTTTTTAGATTTTAGGTAGATTTCCGAAACTGGATAACGGATTTTGTTGTTTGGGGTCTTGTTAGATTCACATTGGCTAGGAGAAGTGCAGTGAAGAATTTCAGAATTTTATCTTCAATCATTAATTCACTACAAAGCTGTAAAACTAAAAAACATCAATAAAATGAGTTCTGATGTTTTATAAGGTTCCGTAGTGAATTAACTATTAAAGATAAAGTTCTGAAAATCTTCACTGCACTTCTCCTAGCCAATGTAAATCTAACAAGAAAATGAATTCAAATTTAACACCATACATTACAGTGACCCACTCGTAACCTACTGCACAGCAGAGCGACTTTTTACAATTACAATATACTCGAAACAAAAATATTATGAAACTTAATTTAGTTTTGTAAGATATCTTATGTAAGATAATTTATTCCAATAAATTACAAAGAAAAATTATTTTGAAAGTATTTAAAATACACATGCCAAAAAATATTTGAAATACCAAAAAAATATTTGAATACTTAACAAGGCCGAATCATAGGCATGCGCAGAGTTCAGTAACAGATGTGGCTTCTATTTTTTTTTCCTCTTCAGCCCGATCAACCCTCCCTAAAAAAAGGGTACACTCTAAAAAATGGATAAATAAAATATAGGTACTCAGACAAAAAAAAAATTAAAACCTATTTTAATGTGATGATACTTATTTCCGAATTCCCATCATTTACGTGGAAAATACTTTAGTCTTTTTTGGCCCAGTTTTTGGTGCGAAATTATTAAAAAAAAACTGCACCCGTCTACAAATGATATGCATTTTAATTAAAATCGTTAAAACAGCGGTTCAAAATTTTTTTTTTTTTCTTTTAACCAAATTCAACCACGGTGGCCCTACTATGCAAAAAATACTATATAAGAAACATAAATAAATAACGAACACTTTACACTAATAATATGAATGTCGTTGATAATCAATTCTCATGATTTTATTGAACATAATACAGTATATAGGTAAACGTTCTAAGCATACCCAGCCATTTTAATATTGACAGGTACAGAAGTCGGAGATTAGATTCTGCTTGAAACCGGTTGCGGTATAATTCAGTCATGGTTGCAAGCTGAAAGTCGTGACTTTCATTTTTGTAAGATTCGATTTAAAATTAACAAAAAATATTGTAAATAATTTCGTATGAGCTATGGTACCAATTGTGCACAGTTTGTGAACCACTGCTGTAAATTATAATATTATTACGGGTACGTTGCAAACTATAAAATGTAATTTTATGCAACTTATGTTTTCCATTTAAGATTATTATACGTCAAAAGCATAGATGGATACTCACTATATTCGTCTGTCCGTCGTACAAAGTTATATTCCACGTAGTCCTATGCCTGAAATTTTTAAAACAGATTCGAATTATTATTATTATTTCTTTATTTAATGAAAAAGCTCCATTTAAAAAAATAATTTTTATATACAAACATATTGAAAGATTTACACTAAAAACTAATGATAGTGAATGACATTAAATTACATTTTAGAATTCTGAGTGGAGCGATAGGAAGCTAGTGGTTTTTCAATTGTGTTTATTTTTTTTTTCATCCTGTATACAAAATTTCTACAGGAAAGAGTACTTTGATTTCAACATAATATAGTACCTAATCTTTTAGCAAACTGGATCAAGATGGTACTTTAGAGAGGTCGTTTTTCGATTTTCTCAATAGTTATTTAATGCCACGGGAAAAATCACCTACAAATTACGAAACACCTCTAAAAATGGTATTTTAATTACTAATCCTTTGTGTATTACCATAGAAACGAATAAAAAATTATAATATTAATTCAACTTGCAGGCTATAATAAATAATAACATATCAAATATAACTATAAATAGTAATAACAAAATATCCATACTGACAAACCGTCTCCGCTCAGAATCATTTTTCTTATACATAGATATTATTATATCATTGAATTCAAGTTTAATACAATCCACTATACATTTGTAACCACTTGTAACCTACTGTACAACAGACTGACATCCACTTACCCGCTTTTTTTTCTTATATATAGTATAACAGTGAATATAAACATAATGTATAAATAATTTTAAACCATACTTTACATATAACTAAAATAAATTTAATTCTGTAGTATTTCCTATGGACATCAACATATTTGCAGGCGAAGAACGTAAATCATTTTTAGAAATATTATTAATTAAAAAACAAATTAGACTTCTAGTAGATTTGTTATTAATTTGAAATTGTAATTGTTCTAACAACTATGGACGATCTATGGTATTGTTTAATCATTTTTGTAAAAATAAATAGTGTAGGTGATCTCTTCTTTAATTAAATGATTCTAGATTAAAGTAAGTTAATAAACCATCATACTCAGTATGTCGTCGGCGTTCCACTTTTAATTCGAAAGAGAGATAAAGGAGAAAACCTAAAACAGTTTTCTCCGTTATCTGTTTCGAGATTTTGAGTTGTAAAAATTTTATCAGAATTCGTCAATATCTGCGCGCAGGCACTACTCATACATTTTTTCTCTTTCGAAAACCCAATTTTTTTCACCATTTATTTAGAATTATTACAAACTATTTTATCTACCAACTATATAGAAAAGATGAAAAAGAAACAAAACGATTTAAAGTAAAGTTATTAAAATAGATCGACCGATACATGTTGGACAATAAAGTGCGTTCTTTTAGCAAAACAGAAAACGAAAAAAAAGCACTTGGCGTGTGGAAGTTACATTGCAGATAGGTGTAAACACTTTATTTCTACCGATCACTGTGTGAGACAAGTGCAAAACTCTTACTTACAGTACACTATTGACTTCGTCATATTTCCTAAATTTGAACTATTTAAAAACACTTTGATTATGGAGGTTGCCAACTTTAATACCAATACTTTGTAGCTTATGTATAATAGGGTAATTTGATTTTTAAACGAAACCTAGGTACTTCTTCCTTACATACATTTATAGAATTAGTATAGGTAGGTACTTGTGTTTTCTAAATGTATCTCAAAATATTCACTTCTTACCACTACAGGATATGAATAACGATCAATTTTAAAAACTTTGACTTTATGTTTTTCAGTTAAGTTTCTTTATAGGAGTATTTTTTATTATTATTGTTATTAAATATTAGGAAACATCTGCACTCATTAATTGGTTTTTCCCTACAAACTTTTTTAAACATTCCAAAATTGAAATATAATAACAGTTTACCTTTTTACTTTTAATTGCCAACCATTTTCTACCATGATACAATGTGAAAATAATTATTCGCATATTTCTTATCTATATATATAAAAGAGAGTTCAAAAAATGTTGGACCATTTATATTCCTATATAGACCAGTAGGTAGGTATACCACATCACATATACAAGGTGTAAGTTACACCGTGTAACAGAAAGACTTGACGAAAAAAAAATTAATGCTACTTAAACGTGTGACAGAAATTGTTAATTATATAATTAGTAAATAATTTAAGAAATATACTCATGTCAGCAAATTCCCAAAAAAATATTTTAAAAAAGTTATTACGTTCCGAATTCATTTAATCAAAAAAATATTGATATTTTAAAAAATTCTAATAATAAACTAGTTAATTAAGATAAATGTTTTTACTATCAAAATTGTTCTTATAATCAGATTCGAAAATTGAAATTTTTGAATATATCCAAAAAAAATTAAATCAAATTTAAAATTTTCTATTTTCAATGTTAAAAATAAAAGCAATTTTTGTATGATGTAATATTATGTGTAGCTCAAGTCACTATAATTTATACGTAAAAAAAAAATTTTAAATATTGATTTACACAAAAGTCAGTTCTATATGTTACAACCTGTATAAATATATGTAAAATAAAAAAAATTGTAAAATTATAATATAAAAACAAATTTGCAAACGTAATACACAATAATGTAATAAAGCGTTTTAATATTAATACTTTATACTCTTATGAATATCGTGATTTATGGGCTGTATTTCGCCCTCTCACTGACCATTGCCTACCCTCAGTGGCCTGTGGGGGGGCAGAATATTTCTTAGGTACCCAATATTTTTATGTGTCGCAATATAGTTCGCGTTTGGTGAGTTTTTCCGCATTCACTCACATAAATATCGCATCCCGTTGACTTAGACACGATTGAGCAAAATTATCGGTGTATCAAAGGAAATCGAAAAGAAAACCTACACGGTTGAGCATAAAAAACGCTGCAACGTTGCCATTTTAAATTTTGAACTAAACATTTATTATTGGTACACATCCATCTTAAAAAATTATCTTTTTTTCGTTCTCCAATTAATTTATATTTGTATCAATTCTTCACCTCTTTCTGGTAAAGTAATTGTTATATCCATATTAAAAAAAAAAAAAAAATAGAAACTAGGTATACCTACACATATGAAACGCACTTCATGTGACACGACTGTAATGGGTGATCGAACACTGATATTACTTGTATAATAATTTTGGAATTGTCATCTTATATTTTCCACCAATGTCAAATGCTTAAAACGTCGTGGAACTTATTTATTAATCGATAACATTGTCGGTAAAGTCGAGGGGATCGGCTCACGGCTCGGGTCTGATATCAAAATAATTGCTGTGTAATAATACGTGAAAATAATAAATTACATAATTTCGGCAACGTGAATGTGGCAACACGGCATAACATAATATTCTATGCTCAATAGTGTTGCTAAAGAGGTATGATATGCTCAACCGTTTTATGCTCAATCGTGCTTTACCGATCCCATTTGTGGCTCAGTGTTCGAAACGCGAGAACGATTGTTGTAAAGTGGGTACACCGCCTATATATATATATATATCATATACCTGCCTCAAGGCTATATAACCTACACGACATATAGGTGTATATATATATTATACATTATATAATGGTATATCTGGATATGTTATTAATGTTGAAGGATGACGGGAACGGTGGCAGCAGCTTGCGCTTGCCGGAGGCGGCGAGGGGTGGTTGCAAATGGATAGCGAGGGATTAGGCGCAGGGGCGCGGGGGTATACGTAGGGTTATTTCGCGCGATGTGATGGAGCTCAGGTGCACGTTAACGGTATCGGTCGACCGGTCACAGCTTAACTTTAACTTCCCAGATGCAACCAATTTTTACGGGAATCGATTAGGAACTTCTGTTGCGCGGCGCCGACGGCGGAGGTGGTACAATATGCACCGATATATATATATATTCATACTCCGAACGGTAATATAAATTATTATGGGTCGTAAAGTCAACGGATTTACGCTAATTTCGCGATAGACGAAATCGGAGTAGTCGTCGGCGTAGTCGCGAAACAGCTGCGGGCCAATTCATTTTTAAATATCGCGTATTGCACGTTATTACGACGCGTATCGCAATAATGCATAATATATCGGTTAAACCTACCCCTACCCACTCGATCTCCGACAAACCGAAGAAAAAAAAAGGTGGGTAAATGGATGTCGCTCTGCTGTACAGTAGGTTACGAGTGGGTCGATGTATAATGGATTGTACTTGAACTTGAATTCAATGATATAATAATATCTATGTATAAGAAAAATGATTCTGAGCGGAGACGGTTTGTCAGTATGGATATTTTGTGATGTTATTATTTATTATAGCCTGCAAGTTGAATTAATATTATAATTTTTTATTCGTTTCTATGGTAATACACAAAGGATTTAGTAATTAAAATCCCATTTTTAGAGGTGTTTCGTAATTTGTAGGTGATTTTTCCCGTGGCATTAAATAACTATAGAGAAGATCGAAAAACGACCTCTCTAAAGTACCATATTGATCCAATTTTCTAAAAAATAAGGCAGTATATGTGGAAATCTAAGCATTCCTAGAAATTTTGTATACAGGATAAAAAAAAATATGCATCATTGTAAAACCACTAGCTTCCCCTCTAAGCTAAAATATATACAGTTAAGGGGACGTTACAGTGGTATTTGTTGTGTCTGTCTTACAAGTGGGTAACATAGTACATTTTACGTTCAGCAGAACACGTTTATCTCCATTAGCTTAAAATTTGAAGCTGAGAATATTATCTAAACAATGACATAGGTTTCTTATTATATTTTAAAATTAAAGCGAGTTATGAGAATTTTAAGATGCACGTTTACGGTTTTAAAATACACATAATTCGCTTTAAAATTAAAATATAATAAAAGTCCTATGTCATTGTCTTGAAAATAATCTTCTCTTTAAATTTTATAAGAGCTCAATTCGCTCTAATTTGTAAACTAACGGAGGTAAACGTGTTCTGCTGAGCGTAAAATTTGGTATGTTACCCACTTGTAAGACGGAGACAATACATTTCACTGTAACGTCCACTTAAGTAATATTATTGAGTACATATAGAAAATAAAGAAAGTTTACAGAAGGAGGGCTTCGGTTTCAATATATACATTTAAAAAAAAATAGATAACGATATATAACATGCGATGTGCATCGTGAATTCGTATTTCTGCTGCACGTGATCGAGTGGGTGTATAGTGTGGGTCACCGTGGTGTAGTGAGTGTGCATAGGTACATGATATATAATAATATATTTAGTTTTTATAGTTTGTCACTCGACGCGATTTTTATCCACATATTATATTGTATTTACGTTGGAAAACGGCTGAAAGAGAGCTTATTTATATATACATTATATGGCAACATCGGTCGTGTTATCATATAAAAACATACTGGGCTACGTCAACAATAATATGTTTACCAGTGCCATTAGAAAAATAAACAAACGCCGTGATCCGTGTCAAGTCCTGCGAACGACTGCTAGGCACGTATCCGTTCTTATCTCTATAAATGCACTTTCCCCCGCACCCCGCGGATCAACAACTCCGCGCTCGGCGCTCGGCTCCACCACCCACCACCCACCGGGGGCCACCGCCGCCGGATGATTTCCTCCGTTAATTTCGACTTCAAACTTTGGACGGGCTGACAGACAGTGCGCGGTGGCGATGACGGAGACGAGGAGAAAATCATGGTCCGCGGTGGGCGAGGTGGAGATGAAGAGAGTGAGAGAGAGTGACGAAAAACAGGCGACAAGGCGAATGTTGTGAAATTACGAGAGAGATAAAACAAACGGGTGTGAAAGACGAGGGGCGCGTGTGTGTGTGTGTGTGTGTGTGTGTGTGTGTGTGTGTGTGTGTGTGTGTGTGTGTGTGTGAAAGAACACTTCAAGTTCAAAAATTCAAAACTAATATTATTTCGAATAATTAAATATTATGTTTTTGACAATATCATCAGCGAGTGATCCCACAACGATAGGCAGGTGTAGAAAATAATAATAATAATAATAATAATAATATAATGAAATATCTAACACTATATTTGAATCAATATAATTGCATGCGGCTGAAGTGGGGTATTATGCTCCACTACGGCCGCAAAAATGACAAAACTCGATAACCAGGGAGGTTGCGAATAAAAACAAAATTGGAAATACCCGTGAAAATGTGCATATATCTGCCACGTTATTTTATTTTATAAGGAACTTCAAAATCGTGACAATTTAACGCACAAAAAGAAAAGACAAATATTATTATGTACGTTTATTATATTTTGTAATAATTAATTATTATTTATATCAAATGAACCAAATGATATTAAATGCAGTGAATAACGATCCATCCCAATTTTTTTTTTTGTCGATAAGGGGAGATTCTTCAGTACTTCAAGCGGTAAAGCACGATTGAGCATATACCTTTTTAGCAACACGATTGAGCATAGAATATTTTATGCGATGTTGCCACATTTACGTGGCCGAAATCTTGTAATTTATTATTTTCACATATTATTGCTCCAATAATTGTTATGATACCAGACGCGAGTCGTGAGCTGAGCCCAGCTTTATCGACAATGTTATCGGTTAATAAATTAGTTCCGAAGTTTTAAAAATTTAAAATTAAAGGAAAACATAAGATTATAGATTAAGATACAATTCCAAAATTATCATTTAAATAATATCAGTGTTCGATCACCCCTACTCTATAGCAGCGGTCTCCAAACTTTTTTGTTCAAGGGCCACAAAAAAAATCAATTGCTCTTAGTGGGCCAAAAGTTTATTAACACATATAATTTTTAATTTTATGATAATATAGGTACCTATATAAATAATAATATGTTTACTTTATATTTTTGTATAAAATATTGTTTACTTTACAATATACTTAAATAAAAACAAATAGGTATAAATATAATATAATATAAATATATTTTTTTCATCTATACTATGCGGACCACGGGCCGGTTAAAACTTGTTCGCGGGCCGTAGTTTGGAGACCCCTGCTCTATAGTGTTCTTGACTTATGAAGTTATAAACCATGCAGTATTTTTAATTCGTGCCATATTTTGATTTTATTATTTTCATAACTATTATTATTATTATTATCATCATTATCATTATTATTATGTAATTATTTTGACGTGTAGGTTTTCTTTTGTATTCTGATTTCCTCTGATACGCCGACAATTTGGCTCAATCGTGTCGCAAAAAAGGTGTTTTATGCTCAATCGTGTCTCAGCCACTTCGCGTACCTACCACCTGTGTGCTTCCCGCGTACCACTGCTTTAGGGATATGGTACGTGTACCACACGAGTCGAGAAACGTCGGTCTGTCTAGAACATTGCGACGACGTTCCGAATCGGATCGGTCGGTACAATTTTAGACTGTCCGGGACGGTCACGCCGCCAGCAGTACCGATAAAAACGGAAGTCCTTACAATATATATTCGATGGGTCGGACACATTTATAGCTGCAGACCTTCGGCCCACATGGCGCACACCTGGGTTCTGTGGCTTAACGTGTGAGCGTATATTTATAGTCTCCCGAGAACTTTCCGACGGACCCTGCAAGACGAGCGCCTATGAATATATTATTATAATAATAATTGTTCGATTCGTATATTATAAGGAAAAGATTTTTTTTATTTCTAAACGCATATTGCAAGATACACCAAATCAATTAAATATTCGGCGCCAGTGGCGTAGACGGGAATTCTCATTGGGGAGAGGGGCATATATATACCCCAAAAAACTAGCTAATCTTTGTATAAAAAAAAAAAAAAAAATGATTTAATTTTTTCTACACAATGTGTATTAATCTGCAGCTGTATAATGTCTATTTTTCTAAATTTATTTGATATAATATCAATAATTTCTTCGGGCGTAATGGGAACTTCTCGGTGAACTGATAATAATGTCAATCCGTTTAGTCGAGTCTGAAAAGTAAATACATAAATAGTTTTATGCCGACTTTAAAGACGAAAAATAACTATTAGTATATTTTACTTCAGCCATAATATAGTCTTTCTTAAGTATATTTTCAGTATTTGAAGACATGAAAACGTTCTTTCGGGTGTTGATATGGACACCGGTAAGGTACGTAGTATTTTAAGTAGTTTCAAATAGAACCCCCCCCCCCCCTATAGCACTTTTAAATATTCGGCAGACATGACGTGACATAATATGTCTTTGGAATTCAAAACGTTTAAGTTTGGCGAACAAATTATTTCAACTAGACATTACGGTCTGAATAAAATCTCTCAATACGACGTGGATTAACCAGAAGATAGGAATGGAAAAGTTTTAAAAACAAACAAGTGGGCTTTCCTTCGTATTTATAGGGTTTTCGAGAAATCGTTTACGAAACGTGAAATATCATATTTTGAAGGTTTCCTAACGTTTTAAGTCGACGGGCCGTGGGTGTTCGCGATAAGTATTATAATACATAATACTATGGTATTAAGTTGTGTATACGGGGTGATACGTTTAACGCTAGACCCTCATATTGATTCGAAAAACCCTTAGAGTTTTTAGAAATTGTTCTTTGACACAATTATTTTAAAACAACGTATTTGCGAAATAATTTATAATATGTTTTAGGTAACAATTTTTATCGTTATTATTTTTTTTTACTCTATCGGCTCTTTTAAATCGTTATCGCATTATGTTATTTTATTTTTTGATTTCATATGTTCTGAAGGAGAATACTATTATTTATTCTAAAGTATTTCGGTTTATAACAATCGAATTTCAGACGAGCGTGGTTTACAAGCATATATTTTAAAGTACTGGTATACTTGGTAGTCGACCAACATTTTGCCGGGTGATCCAGCTGCACCGCTCCACTCAGCTCACCTAAACTTCAAATATATTATAACTCTCGGCCCATGTCTAATATTCGATTTGCATACACCGATGAGTACTGCGAGAAAATCAGTTATCATCGTTAAAAAGCAAACATTAAAAAAAAATAGGTACCGAAATCGTAAAATATATATTTTCGAAACTCACGTCGAATGGATCACCCGGTATATGACTTGATGTACTTATGCATGTGATTAGCGTGGGTTAAAAGTTTAAGATATTTTCGGTCGACGCTCGGAAGTGAAAAGTAGGGGGCGTCGAGGGTTGTTTGTCGAATAATCTTAACGTATATATACGCTCGCACAAACACCTGTGATATGGATAAGGATTTTCTGTGAATTTTCGTTCGATGCGATGTCTGCAGCGGATGAGGAAAATTTAAAATAATAATATTAGACGTTAATTGACTGTTGTATGGCCAACACTTGCGTCTCGTATTCTTGTAAGTGCAACCAAAAATCAGCACCTCTAGCACAACTGAAAATTTATATTATACTTTTGAGAAAAAGCGATTGGAAGTTTGAAAGTGCAAAGATACGCGTACCTAGTTTTAAAGAGTTCTTTACCTATTTAGTTCACCTGTGCATTTGAAACTAAAAATGGAAATGCTTACAAAGTAAAAACAAATACTTTAGATTCTGACGTTATTGAATATTAAGAAATACTCTCTTAAAGCCGCCAAAAAGTTAGGCTTACGACTTTTTACGACTTTTTATGTCAATGAGGTATTGTGACCTCTATATTTCGAGGCGTGAAGGTAAACAATTTCTATTTGAAAATACAAGACTGACGTTTTTCAGATTAAGGCTGCAATACCACAAATTATGAAATGCAATACCACCACAACACTAAATACTGTCGTTTTCCACTCAACATATTATTATCAGAAGTAAATTAGTTTTTATATTTTGGCGCAAGAACACGATCAATCGAAATAAGGCAGTCTTGAATTTTGTCTCCGGCGATCAATTTGATAAATTAAATAACTAATATAAACTGCCAAAATTAAATTTGGCTCTGATGCATTAAAAATTATCTAAAAATTGATTAATTCAATACGGACACATATTTTCGGAGGAAAAATGAAAAATGTTATTGAATGTGGCATCTTTGCATTCAATACAACTAATTTTTTACCCTACATTTTTGTAGATGTGATAAATTTAAACTTTTTCGAGACAATGACTTCGACAAATCAATATGTCGTACCCTCAAAATTATTACTATTTATAATTTTTGTAATGAGTGATTTTACTCTGAGATTACTCAAAAACATACAAAAAAATATGAATACGGTTATTGTACGTTGTGGGTGGGCCAGAGAAAGAAATCAAACAGTGCGCTGATATCCTCTTAACTACTCGTTTGATGAGAGGAGACGCGCAAATTTTTTTGATAAAAAATAATTTACCGGTGAAAATAAATTGGTAAAATTTACGGTAAACATTTAATCGGTAAATTTCCAGCACTCACAAAATGTATTGTTATATTTAGAGAAAACGTCGCGAGTGTTGCGTCAGAATATTATAACAAAACTCGTACTCGCAGTTCGCGGGCTCGGGGTCCCGAAAATATTTAAATTTGGTATTTTTTAAAATTGTACAGTACAATTCGTAAATTACAAGGAATTTTTCTCGTCCAATATACCGGAGCCGTCTGCAGGGTTGCACAGATAGGAAGCGAATTCGCCTCTCTATATTTTGCACTCGATATTTCACAACACTTTATCGTTTCGGTATGTTTTCTTAGTGCGTCTTACGATTTATACAAAAATATTATCATTATAATATTACAATATAATGTTATGTAATAACAATATCTTAAACCGGCGAAACGTCGCACGCGTATCTCGCCGGAATACGCAACCGAATGCCGCTCGGCCCACTCGAAGCCCGCGGGCTCGGGGCCCCGAAAAATTCTTCGGGGCGAATGTGCACGTCACCGTCGCACCCACACCCACCCACCAACCCCGCACTGACGTATATTTTCTCCTTTACCGCGCGCGCAAAACCCACGTCACAACCGCCGCCTCCGCCACATCCGACACCCGCACACACACACACACACCCACCGCACCCGCCACCACCCCCTACCCCCGTCCCCGTCGTCGTCGTCGCCGCCGTCGCTGCACAGCACATCAACCGCAGGAGTTGCAGCCGAAACTAATAACTCGCAGAAACGACGGCGGCGGCGGTGTGTTTATGTGTATGACACAACAGAATTCCGCTAATGGACGTGTCACGAACACTCGGACACGTACTGGGCGGGCAAAGCCGGCGTGGCTTTTGGTATGGCTGGCACACACACACACACACACACGCACATATATGTGTTTGTGTTTATATATTATACGAGCTCACCCACACACACACACACACACATATATGATGTATATAAGCGATCGAGAGCGGCGGCTTTTGTGTGCGGGGCAATAGGGCAGCGGTGCTTGAAAAAGTTAAAAAATGAAATAAACGGTATTGTGGGTCATCGTACCTGATAATAATATTATACAAACGGCGCGAACGAATATCTGTTTATTTTTTGGTTCGATTAAATTCCACGTCTTTACGGCCGGATAATGATTGGGGGGGGGAAAGGGGGGGTCAGCGCTTTGTGTAATGATAATATGTCCGAACATGCGCTCACTTATGCAGCGAATTACTGCAGTCACGAGCAGGGACCTTTATGATTTTATCGGTTTGGGTTTAGGTTTCTGGTCTCGAAAACCAAAAATTTAGGATTAGGTTCTGGTTTCGGTTTTTAAAAATCTCAAATTTCAGTTAATACCGGTTTTAACCCTTTTTATTTGACTCTTTATTTTATTTTTATCGCTTGAGTACTATTACACGAACACTCGGACACGTACTGGGCGGGCAAAGCCGGCGTGGCTTTTGGTATGGCTGGTACACACACGTACACACACATATATGTGTG
>WHPZ01560280.1:0-38471 GCA_016617965.1 Macrosiphum rosae
AAAAAAAAAAAAAAAAATACTAACTAGATTCACTTTCCTATCAGCGAAAAAATTGCTCAAGTAGAAAATTTGGATACCAACATTGTTTTGCTCCGCTCAGAATCTTAAAAAATTACTTAAATAAGAAAATAATCTAGAAGCTACTAATGAATATGTGTTATTAACTTCAAGCGTTTTAAGAAATGTACTGTATTTTTTTTTATATATCTTATAAAATATTGGGTGGGTGGGGTGGTTAGAATAAAATCTTTATTGCTCCTTGTGTGAAAATCGTTCGCCGCGCCACTGGGTGTAGCGAAACATAAGAAGTAACCAGTAACCACCCGCACCCACAACATTAATCATTCATATAACATCCCATCTACTTTAATCAACATGTTAAAAAATAAAATTAGGATCCTCTCAATTTTACTAAATAAATGCCCTAACTCGTATTAGCTCATGACTATTTTTGCCATAAGAACCTTGGAATTTTCAAATATTGAATACATTAAATACCAAACACAGGTAGTTATCTTTACTCAATACATAAAATTACATTCAACTAAACTTTAATATAATTTAATATGTATTTTATGTTAATATGGAAAACAAATAACAAAGTTAACTTAACTCTCTTATAAAAACAAATTAATTGGTTTTTTAACATAAATAGATAAGTTTTTGGCCGAGATACAACTTTATTTTATTTTATATTCTCATATTGCAGTTTTTTATACCTTCGTTTCTCTTTTTTTTTTTTTTTTGATGTTAAGATTCCCTGCGTTAATCATAATATAGTATAAAACGACGATATAAGTAGGTAGTTGACAGTATTATTAATGAAAAATAAAATACAATATTATAGGTATGTAAGTACTAATATAACTAGGTATTTTATTTTGATGGTTCATACTCAAATGTACATCAATTGTTATACGCATATTAACATAATTAACGATTTATTATAAGCCATATAATTGTGGTCATTATTACAATTTTAGTGATTAATACCTTTAAATAACAATCTAATTAAATCTATCATAAAAGAATTTAAATTTAAAAAAAAAAAAAATATAAGAATTTAAATTAATCATTCTTCGAATTCATATAATTTATTAAAACCGATAGAACTGAATAGCAATGACCCATTGTCTGTAAGTAAAAAAAAAAAAAAAAATATTAATATATTAATAATAAAATATTATTCAGCCATAATACTTAAGTACTAAATAATAATAATATTAAGTTAATATTGCAGGTACCAGCTGTACCTTGCTATATACGTAAAAATATGTAAAATAAAGAAATTATCTAACATTTTGGCATTGTGAAATTATTTCATTGTAGAAAATAAGGCTTAAGACATTTTAGATTTTAAATGGATGACTGAATGAAAATTAGTTTACCGATGCAGATGTGTGTTTTTGACCACTTTTTATAAATGTTATATTACAAAATTACATCGATCTACAACTTTGAGTGTGGTTACTGGTGGAAATTTTGATCTAGTTGGTACTTCGGGGAGGTCAAACGTAAAAATGTCAATGTGTATACTTAACAAAGTATATAACAAAACACTAAACAGTACTTACCTCATATTTATGACAAACCAGTTTTGATAAAATCGATTTTATTAATTTAACATAGGTATATATAATACCCAAAAAAGGTTATGAGTACAACTTACAATAAGGGAAAAGTACAGAATAAATTAAGATAGTTATACAATCTATATACGAACAATATTGATGTAAAATTCTAAACTAGGTACTAAATTTTATACATAGGCATTTTGTTTTTTTTTTGTAATTTTAAAATGTCGGTATAACACTATAAACTGTAGATACACATCTTTTTTAGCCATTTATTATTACACAATATTATTTAAATTTGAAAATTTTTTTGTACTAGTGGCGTCATACGTAATATAATATATTATACATATGAATGATTAAATATTTTGTTGAGCGTAAAAAGATTGAAAGTTTAATACTGGAAAGTGGAAACTTGTATTATTTTGATATTTATTATATTAGAAATAATAATTTCAGAATACGAATTCCGTAAAAGTATTTGTCTGTAGTCTTATAATTATAGATTAGTAATAATTATTCTAATAATACGTACTTTAAAAAACATTTCCATGTTCACAATTTTTATTCTAGAAAATCTTAACTTTTTCTGATTAGCATTATTCAATTGCATTGTTAATAATATCAATTTTTTACACTTCATATCCATTTCGGTCCAATTACTACTGTACAATGCGAATATTATTGAATCTTTCTAAAATATAAAAATACCTATTAATTAATATACTCTTAAATTTGCTCTTTATGATTCGTTGAAACCGATCATTATTTTACTGCGAGCTTTTATTGATTTTGGAAAGCGTCGAAAATTATCAGAATAATGTTTATACTATAATATAAAGTATGCAGAAAACTTAAGTACTATAACTACACACAATGTTATATAAAATACACGATTAGAATAATTCTTATCTATTGATACATAATTTTTTTAGTTTATAAATTTATATATTATATTACCTACATAATAAATCTTATCAGGTGATATGTAAATACTTATAAGTTATAATGAAATAATTATTGTTCATATTCAATTATAAATTTGTGTTATTAAATACAATGCAAATCTCTAAATCATACTAAAAAATAATAAATTTAAAATTACTTGGTCGTTTATGTTTTCAAACAAATAACATGCCATAAATATTTGAAATAAAATTGAAGGAATTGCCACAATCGTTTTTACTGTCGTATCACCAGAAATCGCAAATGTACCATCATTGAAGAAACTCTAGAATCATTTTACTCCAGTTAAATTATCACTTCATCTACATTCGTACGTGACTTATTATTTTGTATTTAATAATTTAAAAATTGTATTACAATAGCTATTATATTGTAATACAATTTGTAAGTATTCCTATATTTTCTTACCATTGTTAAATTAAACCCAAGTATGACGAGTGAAATTGACGAAATAAAAATTTGTGACAACATGACTCGTTCAAATATAGTTAAAAATAATTCAAATTTCCTAAAAAACAAATAATAATATTAAATACGTAAGTATTAAAATAGTAAAATGCATACCAATTATCTGCCATCCATGTAATAATATAATAAAATAAAGTAATTCATCATTTTGACAATCATAATATGATTTTGGTTTTATAAATAAACTTTTTTTCGTTGACATAATTACATTAAAAAAAAGCTACCAATAACTCGGAAGTATACAAGATTGAGTTTTTTCTCAACTCACAAATTGTTGTTGAAAAACCACACCCACTAAAAAGTTCACCCCAGTCAGTCTGGTGCATCAGACCGTGATCCCATGAACCATCATAGGGCACACTCGGAAATACTGTCAGCATGATCCACGATGTGTAAGATGTGGGAAGACCTCCTCTTAAATGCCTATACTAAGTCACGTGATTCTCCAGCCAGATGTGCCCTATGCAATGCTAGCCACAATGCCAATTTTAAAGGTTGTCCCGACCATGAAAAGCTTAAACGTTGTAATCCTTCAAATGGGCGAGATCCTTCCATTCTTACTCCTTCGTAAAAAAATTAAACAGCTTAACGCATCTTTTAGTGCTACCCACCATATTACGCTTAAATATCATTTCTTCTGATCAAAACCATTCTCAATTTTCTTTAAATAGATAGTGAAACTCTATTAACCTAATTTATCTCCGAATTCTCAAATATCATAAAACCCCATTCTTACCTCAATATCAAATAATTCCCAGTTATAAATAAATTAAATATCTCTACTCGTTTTAATTACGCTATTTTACATTGTTAACTATTATCTTGTACATTATCAAACTATTCATACTTTGTGGTTTTTTATCTTATATATATTCATATTCTAAATACATATATATATTTAAACATAGACCTTAGAAATAATTGTATTCTCAAACTATTAATTGTATGCAGTGCTTTTGAGTATTGACTTCGTATTTTTGTTTTGTTACGACTAATAATTTATCTTATATCCGAAATTAATGATGTATATTGTTCATAATTATTGAACTTTCATAGTTTATTACTAAGAGATAAATAAAAAAAAATGTAATTCAAAAATTAAAACACTTACTTAATAACTGCTTGATGACTTATTATATTTGTTATTAATTCATCATATATTAAATTATGCTTGTTAGATATAATTTGTTTTTCATCGGTGTTATCTACAAATGAACAAAAAAAATGTATCCAGTATCAGTTTTGTAATAATTTTAGTTTACTAAATGTCAATAAACAGAAGCTTAGTCATCTTACAATGACGTTTTAATAAAAACTAAGGATACTCAATTGGTCAATAGTCAATACAACAATCTAATAGTTATTATACGACATAGTCACTTAAGTCTCGGGCATTTGGTTCTAAGTGAGTAGTGGTACATTATTTATTTATTTATTTATTTCTGTAAATAATTCAATAATATATATTATAATAATCGCAATTACTAGCAGTAAACTAGTAACTCGTATGTATGAGCAAAATATATTGATCATCATAATAATTTATAAATTGCAAGAGCTCTGCAAATTTATCCGAGAACCTCAATTTTAAAACAATAAAACTATATTATAAGTATAGATAATTAAAATTTGAAGTTATTGAAACACTCATCTCCTTTTAAAAGAAATACAACCAATAGACAATAAGCCACCGTTTAGAGCCTCATTATTTATGTTATTAATGATCAATATGCATATTTATTTTTAATATACGTTGGATGTACTATAATTGCATAATATTATATTTATATGATTATATAGTACCTATATTCCTCCAAAAGGCAAAAGTCGTTCTAACCGGAGTATATACCTACTTACAGGTCATATATGGTAAACAAGTTGTCAAAAAAATAAAAATAAAATAATTTAGTGTATCTAATATACTAGGTACCTATTTACATAAATATTCAATAATTAGCCAAAAGTAATCGTACGAATTCGTGTGGTGTGATAAGTGTTTTAAAACAAGAAAACATAAAGAATTGAAAATGTTTTAAATAATTTAAATTTATAAAAAAAAATATATAATTTTTTTTTAATTTTTACTAGCAATTCTAAAATAAATAATATTTATATAACCCAACTCTGACGAATACTATTATTGACCGTCTGTATATAAACAAAATTCAACTACCAATCCTTTGGAGGAGACTCTGGCTTACCGATTGCAGACGAATGATGATCACTAGTGATCAGTGATTTGTGGTTGACCGATTTGAACGCGTCGCAAATCGTTTGCATCTGACAGCATGTAGCCATGCACAGTGTCATCAAAAGGATATCGAATATAAGGTAAAATGTCGATAAGACGACGACGAATAGCGCCTCGATGACGAAAAACGTATCGTAGTGTTCGTTGTACGTCTCGTCGGATGTTAAAAAAGACAAATTCAGAACGTTCCAACGGTAGTTTCCGATAAAACCGTAGAGGTTCTTGATCGGTCTTATGGCGTCGCCGAACATCCGGTGACATCTTATGTAAAACACGACTGAAAAAGAGTACGCGACGGTCATCGAGCTCGTGTACCGGACCGTGCGCGCCCGCCAACGATCCAGCACGTCGTCATGTCCGTTCCTGCACTGCCGGAAGCCCGACGACGTAAAACCGTATCGGGTGATCGACAGACAGTCCCATAAGTCGTCCGAATGGCGAAAGATTATGCACATCTTGTAGCACGCGTAAAACGAGTTTATTGCCAAGAAGAATTGCAATATGCTGAGCGACGTATCGTACGTCCACAAATGCAAAAAGCCGACCACCAACACCACCGTTGACACCAACAAGTACGACAAAAATACCGCGGCGAACATTTTGTATACGTTTCGACCCAGAAATTTCGCGGTTCCGGGATCCAACATTTGATACAAACCCGTGAGTTTCGCCAACGTGATGTTGAAAACGCGGTTTTCCTCGTTCCGGATGTCCGTCATCGCCGACAGCGGATCACTGAATGATTGGGGTGTAATGAGGTCCACACCGTATAGTGGACATGAATAACGGATCAAGGCGTCCGAAGGTGACACTTTTATTCTCCTAATTATATGGGTGGCTTATCGATCAAATAAATAATTAACGTTATACCTACATATATAGTAGGCACATATAATATGCATGATGTTTATGACACTTATTGTTGTCAAGCAATTAAATGCCATGTCATATGATATCCCATATATCTAGTCCTTTATTTATCAGTCGATAACAATTGATCGTGCCATTGTTGTGTGGGCTTGTGGTATTTCATAACTCTGTACGCCTCGAATGTGTAGACATTATCAGTAGGCAGCTATAAAAATGTTAAGGGTACCGAAAAAAGACTCCAAAACACTTTTAGAGCAACTCTTCACGAGAAAGTCAAATTACATTTTAATGAGCGTTTGAAGTTCAAATATATTTTACAAAATTGGATATTCACTCGATTTCTTAAGTAGGTAGATATTTTCTTATTTTATCGTAATTCAAAAATGAATAACCACTTGAAATTTATGTCATATTATGTTTATTTTGTTAATTCCTATACTTGATAACATTTTCAAAATATTTCGACTGTCTTCGAGTTGTTCAACTTTTATAGCTAAGGATTGAACATTTAAATCAAGTTTCCCGTAAATAAATTATAATATATAAATTACTTTATTCACAATTATACCATTAAATATACTTCGTAATAACATAAGCTAACCGACCGGTCTTCGCTCAGAATCGTTTTTTTATACAATGATATTCTATCACTGAATTCAAATTTAACGCAATCCATTACAGTCACCTACTTGTATCCTACTGTACAGCAGAGCGACACCCACTTGCTCACCTTTTTCTATAACTTGATACATATTTTCAATTTTGAACCGTAATCAAACATACAACAACATACGTGTATAAAATATAGCTGACCCTGAACGGCGTGTCCGATGACTATAGGGCTCGGATGTTGTAGGAGTAGTTTATAATCATATTGCTCTATAATATGCTCTCAATTTATAGCAGACCTATAGCTAAGATATGATAGTTATACAATGGCGATTTTAAAAGTCGATCATTTAAATGCATATTTTGTCAATCTTTGGTAAAAATGTACATACCTATACTATACATAATATAGTAAGTAATTTTTTTCTTTCTTAACCTGGTGGTGGACCATGGTAAATTAAATAGGGCCAGAGAGTTTAGACTGCCTTAAGATTCGTTAAATGTACACTACTCGTATTTTTACGCATTAATTTGAGTCTAATATTAAATAAAAACAAAGGTCTAATAAAGGCCTAACAATTATAAGTGATAACAGAATTAGAACAACTATTTACTTCCATTAACCAAGACACACACTCACTCACACTACACTTAAAGTGCCCCTTTTTTCTTCTTTTCTTTACAAATTATAACAGTAATAATAGAAATTAGTATTATTGTTATTTTTGTTTTGTTTATTGGTTGCCATAGGTTCGAATACTGAATAGTGCATTGCAATGCGGGCCAAGGGGAATATTCTCTAATAAAATGTTGAAAATACGTTACAATAATTTCTAGTTAAATTGGGCATTGGCTATAACTCTGCTGATGTTGTTCAAAATTATTGGAAAACTACACCAAGCACTTCTTCGTAAAATTTGTAATTAAATTATTGTATTTTCAAACTTCATTATTTACTACAAATTTGTTATGCTTTCTCAAGAAATTGTTGTCATTTATTTTGCCTATATGTGTATTTTAAGGCGCACTTTTCTTTTTATACTTAGCGCGACTCTCTCGAGATGACGTTAGATCATCGACTTCAATTTTCATTATTCCACCACACCAAGACTCGATGAGTAAAAAAAGTTATTATGTTCGATTAGGTTTGATTACAAACGTATTAGCTCTGGTGCAAGTGATCCAAAATATCTGTCAATGGACGGAGACAGGGCAGTGTATGTATGGCCGAAGTGTTGATAAACAGCTCCAGCATATTATCAGGATCAGCTGTTTAGTCCGGAACAAAAATGATTATTGTCATCAATCTTAAATATTATATACATTTCGATTTGTGTGTTTATTAATATTTGATTGAGATACTTACGTTTTTTTAAATACCTTTGAAGTTCAAATTTTGACGCGCTTTGATACAATAGGTACCTACAGCAGTTTTAGTTATTTTATTGAATTTCAAAAACTAAAGACTTCAATCTTATTGTCATTAGTCATTATGTATGTGGATTTTACTGATAATTGTTCGGTTATTCAGATAATTGTCTTTATGTTTAAACATTTTGATAGGCCAGACGTTTGCTGTTCATCTTTAGGATATGTTCAGATATTAATGCTTTATGGTGTGGTTTTTTTATAGTACTGTGGAAATCAGAATTATTATTTTACATTTTGTAACCTATATGTACTTCACTGTTGGTACCTCGCTCCATTTTTAATATCGATTTAACATAGCAAAACAAACATTTCGTTGCTAATGCAGAAGCAGAATATAATACTTAATCAGATTTTTATGAACTGTATAATAAGATTATAATAAATCGTTCGTTTTATTGTTTTTTTTTTATAATTCTAGACATAACAAAGTAATTTTTAATATTTAATTACTATTAATATAAATATAATGCATCGTCAGTTATTCAAAAACATGTGTCTCTTACATTACACAAATATAAAAACGTCACAATCATAATATTATTCAAAGTGCAAGTACGCAATTACGATTATTAGCTGTCTACTATTAATTCCATATACCTTTTTGTACGTCTAATGTTAGTTTTAAACTACAAAATTCATTTTTTTTTATTAATTACATGCATAAAACTTTCAGTTTAAAACGTTTATTATTCTATAATATACCCTCTTTATTTATTTGAACAAAATAACTATTATTAGAATGTGTACCATTGTATTTTGGTACATAATATAATATCATAACTGCAATCAAATCAGGTCTCGGCTTAAAATCACCGTACTTAATATTATGCTGTTTGTGAGATC
The DNA here is from genome assembly GCA_016617965.1 of Macrosiphum rosae. NCBI lineage: Eukaryota > Metazoa > Arthropoda > Insecta > Hemiptera > Aphididae > Macrosiphum > Macrosiphum rosae. Next base: position 9,013 of record WHPZ01560280.1, read on the forward strand.
AAATGATTCAAACATGGGATGATAAAACCAGTCAATTAAGAAATCTATAATTAGCAAACAGTAAGGCTTATGTATTTTATTTGATAAAAACTATATATTGATATAGTTATTATTCTACTTATCATATGCATGACTGCAGTACCTATTGAAAATAAGTAATATTATTATCTACCTATTAAATTTAAAATGATTCAATCTACTGAGTTATAGTGTTTTTAATACAACAGTAATATGATCAGCTGTACGTGAATTAAATAATATTGTGCTGCTCGTAATACGATATTTCTAATATCATTTTTTGTAAACATGACGTCCATAACGTAAGCATATTTAATATGTTTAAGTTTAACACTGATAATATTTTGTAAAAAAAAAAAATAAAACAAATAATAAATTGCGATAAATTTAAAAAAATATATTTAGTAACAGTTAGGTATATTATTAATGTGACTTTCAGTTTGAACCATAGAGAGAAAAGAAAAGTGTAACGTGCCAGTTTATATAGTAATTTACATGATAATGACTGGTTGGATTTCGCCGGATGGGAGTGTTGCTCTTTTGTGTTTTGAGAAACGTTTACACGAGCAGTATGATGGACAATAACATAAAAATATTATATCATTAGGTATGACATTCATGGGAGTTCGTCACGAGAATAAAATATCGCATATGAAAATATATTCTTTTTCGACTATTTAAAATTTAAATATTAACTACTAAAACATAATATTAACGTAATAATTATTATAAAATGTATGACACAGCCAAATGAAAAACGTCATATTTGTAATTATATTATTCAAACGCGCGAGTACGCGAGTACGATTGGAATGAGTGCAGCGACAAAAACGGAGTGCCGAACACCCGAAGCTCGACTTTTGTCGTGACACACCTCTTCGTCGCAGCCCTTTGGTCCCAAATAGTCTTTGAATTTGTTCTCGAAGAATTTCCAAGAGCACAAACCGACGTTGCAACCCGGGTAATCGTACACGCCCTCGTTCAAGTAGAACATGACTTTGTTCTCTTCATCTCCTTGACTGCACCTGCAACAATACATAATATAACGATGATTTAATAATGTACACAATATATTACTATAGAGCGTATGCGGAATTCAAACTAACGGTGAAACAATAAACAATGATTATACACAGTCAAACGATATTGTGACCATCATAAAGACAGTTGTCTTGTATTGTATACGCAAGTATGCAATATAATATGATATTATTGAGGTACACTAACCTAAATAGGTATACGATTTATTTTGTATAGATTATATTAATCAATTGTATAATAATATGGTAGGTTAGTACTCCTCACATTGTACCGGCATAAAACGTATAGCCAGGTGCCCAGGTACTTGTACATAGGTGATTTGTCTAGTCAATACAATACCGTGAACTACATAATACCTAGTATGTATTACTAAAACAGTACTTACATAATTAGACTAAACCGATGAACTTGCACTTGTTTATGAACCGAAATTATGTACATAATATTTAATTAAAATTTACTATAGAAAGACATCGTAATATTGTGACAATATTACATTTACCTATATACTTTAACAGCGTTTAAATTAAAAATATAATAACTGTATATATATATATGTACGCAATAAATATAAAGCTTTTATATTATGTTCATGCGATTTTTTTTGCCAAATGCTCATAATTATAATAATATGTAATTAATAACAGTGGCGTCATTTGGGGGAGGGGGCAGGGTGTGCGACCGCACCACTAACATAATAGAGTAAATAATTGACCATCCATTAATGCTCCTATGCGCCTATATGATTACTATTAAAAATTAATAAAATATGGATGAATGTAATATATTATATTTATTTTTTTATCAGCTTTTTTCATCAAATTTATCCCTATTTGATAACCGTGTGAAGCGCTTTTCATTATATAAGATAGTTCGCGCCAGCCTGCTGGTATCAGCTATAGTGGTGTAAGCATATCATACACTGATTTAAATTTAAAAATAATAAATTATTTTTTATTTTTTATTTTGTATGAATAGTGATTAGTTTTTTTAAATACATTTATTAAAAAAAATTCCTTCATACAATTATACCGCATTTGCTTTTTATTTCTCCAAATAGTAGTAAAATGCTTTCTGTTGGCCGCTAGTTGCTACTTGTTTTAGTTGTTTATAAGCTTTTACACATTGAACTGCTAGCTATTTGAAAATATACATTAGTTGACATGAATAGTTTTAATTAGGATTATAAAAGGGAAGGAGATAATATTAACATACTTTAAACAGCATGATTATTGTTTAAATATTAAATGTTAAAATTGGCCTGGTTAAATGTTAAAACTGGCCTGTCTAAAAACTTGCACACCCGGGAAAAAAAACTGAAATGACGCCCCTGATTAATAATGACATTTTTAATTACATAATAATTTAAATTAGGCTTAAACTTATTTAATATTTATAAATCTAAAAAGCACCTTATCATTTTGTTTTTATAGGTACATATTTAATATAATATCATGCTTACTTGTAAAATACTACGGCAAAATTACTGGAAAATGGGTCCACTCGTGACATTCTCCATTGACGCCGATACTGGGCTGCGTAATTGGAATGGGTCAGAGGAATCGTGTCTTTTGCCACTCCCAAAGCCAATAACGTAGTTAACAACCCGGCCGAGGAACCAAACCGAAGTACAGCCGAAGGTCCATCGGAATAATTTTTTGCTACATCGCTAAAAAAAAAAAAAACACCCAACAATAATTATTAAATCTGATAAATTGGTTACCTATAAATTATAACTAATGACGGGTTATAGGCACTTTTTGAATCTTACTTCAAATATCCCATCAGCTCTTTGGCGATCGGACATCCCACCTTTGTGTTTATTTCAGAACCGTAACCGTATTTATAATAATATTCTAAGTCGTCGTGATATTCTAAAAGCTGAGTGGGAAAATTAGACACGTTAAAAACTGTAATCACATTCGTATTGGATTGATATCACTTATTGCACACACCTGTAACTCTTGTCTAGTGAACAGGCCACACCATGCAGGGTAAGATTCGATCACGAGTGCTTTATGATACCGGCATGATTCGTACATCGAGTGTATTACACCTGAAATTATATTATATAAAATATAAAAGTGATAGGCTTGTGAAAATAATCATCACATATATTGTATAGCCCGCCGTGTACTTACTGTCAGTTATATTTTCTAGAAAACCCAGTCTTTTACTCATCTGGCTCACCATGTCCAAGTATTCCGGCGATTTACGAAACAGCGAAGCTTCAGAATTGTGGACTGCATCATTCCACTTAGGACAAGACTCTAACTGAAGGTTATGGTTCATAATTAAATCACGAGTAGAGCGTTGGTAATATTAAAATATATATTATTATTATAAATACCCCTATAAAACTAGAATTGTTTTCGATTTTTTCGATTGGAACTTTAGACCTGAAGTCGTTTCCAAACATGGTTTTCGAAAATTCTTCGGCACTGTTCATAACTTTCCGGTCTTCAGTGGCATAAATCTTAAGTATAAAAACAATTAAACAATTAACCTTAACAATGTTCTTAATTTGTTAGCTATTAAATTTATAACAATGATTCAAAAATTATAATATTTTTAAAATAACTTAAAATTATTCACTTTGAACGTATCTGGGTTGATCTCTTTCGCTAAAACTTCACTCATTTTATCTTTCATCCTTCTTGCAAGTAGCTGCATGTCCATCCTACCTTGAGGTGAAATATCATCTTCTGAAGTAGGATTAACTTCAAATTCCCAACGTTTTAGACTGTCTAATACGTTTGGACATAGATATCCGTCTGTGGAGTTAAAATAAAATTAAAATAATGTTACCCAACATTTAAGAGTTCAATACTTTAAATAAGTTTAAAACGCACTTCTTCTTTCTTCGTGATTTTTTATCACCCTGTTTTTGAATAGGTGCAAATGACGAATTTCCATGGACTCGTTGGTATTCGGATAACTGGTGCCAGGTGTGATAAACATCCACACAAACGTCGGGCGGCAATCTAAATTGAAAATAAAGTTAACCATGCGTATTGTCTTTATCAGGTATATTATAATATTCATAAAATATAAGTATTTATTTATTATTATAATATTACATTATATTAAAAATTAAACAGAGTACGGACAAGGTTTTTTGATGATTCAAACAAAACTATGGAAAGAAACGAAAATATAAATAAGTCACATTATAATATAATAGTTACCGTCGAAATTTTAATAATTTATAATTTAATATCCATAATAATATTCAAACAGTATGAGTATCCAATTATGTTCTGCAAACTTACAAGGCACCGGTTTGAACTTTGAGTTCAATATCAGTTGATAGGCCGTCTTGTGCGAAAAATATACGTATGGCTCCGGGTCGTTTTGTTCGAAGCACGATTCGCCGCCAGACAAATCAGCAGGAAACAAGAACGCCAGCAACAGCAATAATCTTGACGATTGACCCATCATTGTACACGGGTCGGTGAACTATATAAATTATTTTTAATTCTTTAAATTGAAATTCTAGACAAGTCGTATAGTTTCACGTCTTGTATACAATGTCGTTGCAGATGACACCGATATGCGACTTTAGTCACACACAAAATATATATACATAGTAGGTACGTATAATATCATATTATGGACAAAGACATTGAAATTAATACATGCTCACAGAAAGTAAATGCTTTGGTAAGTCAATGATTACGATATTATCGCACCGCTGCAGTACGTAGGTGCGCCGATTAGTGATATTATTATTACTATATTATATATATTATTATAAACGACGACGGGTATACAAGACGATTATATCCGTGTCGGTAGTCGGAATGAAACTGAAATAAGAAACAATTGAACATTATGTGGCAGGTAAAACTATGTTTATACATTTAGGCAGGCACCTCGAATATACCATAATAATGGTATGTATGGCCATGTGGGCAATACTAACACACGTCACAGCTGGTCACACGCGTCCGATAATATTATTGTTGTTGTAGCGGTCGCCATGTCGCTTACACGTCAAAACTAATTGGCAAACGTACGTTTTATCATTGACAATCACAGCAAAATTTAAAATTATTTTCGGTAGTTATATAATGCGTATACATATACAGAAAGGTCATAGGAAGTGTTCCGTATCTGCTGCAGTTATTTTGTCCATCAATTTCGTATCAATTGTATTAATACGAACACTATTGTTTTTTTTATACCTATATATTATTATGTGCATTAAATTTACATGGACATTTTTTTTTTTAAAAACTGATACTAATAATGTATTTCCATTTAATTATGGAAATATTATTAACTTTCAGATTGAACGTGCAATATTGTTATAATATTTATACATTTTGTGAACTATTTTTTATAGTAAATTTTTTTATATAAATTCAAATATTTAACGTTATTCCTGCAATATTCTACGTTACAAAATAGCTATATTTCGACATTTTATTATCATCGATGGAAGAAAAACGAAATGTTATACTTATAAGATATAAATTGTAATGTTTCGGATAATATTATAATTAAGTTTTTTTTAATATAATCACACCCACCATCATTGATCGTCTTCAATTCCAAACATGCAAAGGTGGCCAAATAATGAAAATAATATTAACAGTGACAAGTTAAGTTAATTCAATTAAATTGCCTTCAGATAAGTTAAAAGTTATCCAAAAAAAATTTAACTAGATAAGATAGAAAATAAAATTATGTTATCTCAGTTAAAAAAAGTTAATTTTTTCAAGATACAATATTTTTAAGTCATAAACTGCCATAGTATTTTATTATACACAAAAATTTACCAAGACATTTAACACAGAGTAAAAAATTAGATTATTATAATTTATAATTCAAAAATAAATTATCAAAATCGAAAAAGAGTCGACGAATCAGTATTGTCTTGTTGATTACGCATGACTCGAAAAGAAAATTAACTTAACTGCATGACAATGATAATTAACTATAAAATGTTAAGTTACAACAACAAATTTTAACTGAATAAGTTAATAAGTTAAAAAAAAAAATAACTAACTAGTTAAGTTATTGCCCACCTTTGCAAACATGTCTATTTATCTACTGTGCTTCGTGAATTAATCAAACAATATTACATATTTTACAATTTAATTATATATAACCATTACCAGCTACTATAGGATATACACTGCATATACACGATATACACACATACCTACCACCAAATAACTGTGTAATTTGTTATATAATAGTATTTACTGTTAACGTTATTTATTTCATTCTATAGTTGACAGTTATCCAGTTCATCTTGGCATTCGGCAACACTTATGATTTTAAAGAAACAGTGGTCCGAAAACTATATTATTTTAATATTTTTAATATATATTATTGTTTTTGGTTCGCCGTTTTTTTTTTTTGTAAATCGTAACGTTTGAGGAATGCCAAGATGAACTGGATGGGTTATACTTAACAACTCAATAATATTAGGTACCATAATAGGAATAAATTAATATTTTTTACAAGCTTTCTTTAATTACATTACACTATAATTTGACTTACTGGCTCACCCAAAGTAAGCTAAATAAACTGTAATTTAACCTAAATGTGGATTACAATAGCTGAAGAAATGTTTGTGGTTAGCTAAATGTACTGGTTGAAAGAATAATAACAGCATTCCATAAAGTTGTTGGTAAGTTGATATGTTTAGTTTCCAGTGAAAACTAACAAAAATACATTCTCAGTGTCATATTAAACATTATTTATAATTAGAGGTTAGGTTAGGTTAGGTTAATAATCGAATTACAAAAACAAACATCCCATGTAGACTGTATTGTTACCTGTATTGTATTCATATAAAGTATGTATATAATATATTGTATACATAATATTATGTATTATAAATACCTGACTTGAATTTTTTTTAGAAATAAACTTAATAACATATTTTGTGCTTAAGTGACGCTTTAAAAAAATTTAAATATTTACAAAATTATGTCAAACAGTTTATACACGAGTAAATAATAAATGTCAATTTCATGGTTATTCAAGCGGTACCTAGCTGGTTAGTACTTTTTTTTTTATCTCCATTGCTATAGACAATTAAATTTTAATCAAATACAGTACATTTCTGATTATTAATCAAAGTAGTAAGTATTTACCAATAATATATATAATTCTAAATATTTTTAAATTATAGCAAAATATTATATTAATAAACAAAACAGTAATAATTATATAATTCGTTAGCTGGTTATAATTGAGTAGTGATGAGTACCTTCATGCACATGGCGTGCAATTCGGCCACTTAGGTATATGTACATGCTGCAGTGCGGAAATATATACAACAACCACCTTAAAACAATACCTAATTACTAATTAGTAATTTTTACCTTGCGAATAATGTTGATAGAATTCTTCAAAAATATAGCGTCTTATACGAACGACAGAATAATAATGTTACAGAACTTGTGCTTATTACACATCATAGTCCATGGTGAGACGACTGATGAATGCTTAGAAAATGAGACTGGTTCTGTGCAGTGTTGCAGGTACCTATTATACGTCTTCGCTTGTGGTCCGAGACCCCCTCTCAACAGCTAGACAGGAGTTCACTGCACTATGCATTAGCAGCTGGTCCTGTATAGTATGTTACTATAACGCGCGTATAGGTTATAGATATACGTAGTTATAGGTAACAACAGGTTTACTACGTATGTGTTTACAAGCAATATGCATTTATTTATGTTTTGGAACGGGTGAAAATTAAAAAAACAACTAGGCAAGCGCATAATAATAATAATAATAATAATAATATATTACAACCGAATGACGGTAAGTTATGCTGCAGTAATGGCATCGACTCGCTGCAATCGCCTGCGTGCAGCGACGGCCTCGATGTGAATTCTTGTTCTACGACTCTCTACGTCAAATTATTATACCCATCGAAGTCACGTCTATTAGTAAGTAGGCATTATAATTTATAGAATATTTAAATTCTTTTTGGTTTTCTGTAGAACACTATAATATGTCATTTAAATCATCGCCGCCCAAACTAGTTTATCGACTTAAAAATCTTAATCGAAAATCTTAACGTGGGAACTTAAAACGTAAAAAATAATTTAATATTCATACTCTACTAGAATGTTCATTTTAAAAAGGTTAGAATGCTTTCTTGTCCAACGCACTGCATTTTCTAGTAGTTATAAAAAAAATTCATACTCCAAGAAACTCGTTTTTAAGCGAGACTCATATTTTGATATTCAAAAACATAGGAATTAGTTTTTGGGGAAATTTCAAATTGCATCACAAAGTATTGAATAATTTATGTATAATATCATCGATTGGATGAAAAATTAATCTGAAAATAACATCATTTTAAATTTAAAAACAAAACCTATCATTATTTTCTTGTGTAAAAATAATTATGTTTATATTAAGTTATAGTTATACGCTTGTATTTGTATACACTATACGCCAATAATAAATCAATATACTTGATGTTTCTATTTTACCTGCTTTTAAGCTTCGGAAAATGTATTCAACCTACTTTTTTGTTGTCACGTAATTGAATTAAAATAATAAATTAACCATGTTAGGTAATTTAAAATGCATTAGTCGCTATAAAAAATAAACAAAAATTTTTACATGTATTGTAGTGGTGTCCTAATGTTTATATACCATATATTTTCCTTATTTCATAGTGTACAATATTATTTTTGTATTTGAATATCATAATCGAACCTATCGTTATATTTAATTCGCCAAAAAAAATAATTTAATATAATGTAATTGTATTAATTAGGATTAGGATTCGTACATGATACATGATTCATTTTTGTGTTATAGAGTAGGTAATTGATATTTAATATTTATATTTCGTCCATGGTGAATGTGTTTCAGGCGATACTATTTTTATTTAAAAAAAATTTATAGAATTTTCTTACGATTTTTATGCGAATGTTGATTACTGTTAACTTAATTCAATATTAGAGCTTGAAATGCATGGTTACTAATAAAAACAATTTTTATTAGTTTAAGCTGATAAGAATTTTATTACCCCTTAGAACGGTGTATTATACATTAAATTCGTTATAATATATAGGCATATAATTATGTAGTACGATAGTGGTCACATTTTTAGATGTTTAAGTCATTCTTAAGACTTTTAAAAACATTGATATAATAATATCCTTACCCTGGTTAGTCCTCTGTATTTATATATTTATTAGATAACTTACATGTAGTTATCAGTGTATCACGATAAATGTTAAAAGGAAATTATTTTTGATTTGGATGTTTTAAGAATTTTTGAATTATTAATGTTTTACTGTATAATTAAAAACTTATATTACTTATACCAATACAATTATTATATAATATTACGAGTAATATAAGGGGTTACTGATTATCAAATATATTATATAAAAACATCTACTTATGCGCATTTGTTGACAAGATGGCTGATTGCCACATTCACACAAAAATGTGTGTCGGAGGTAGAGATGTAAGCTTGAAGATTTCTCCATAATACTTCTCCAAAATTTGAAATATGACAATTTTTGTTTACTCTTCTTATAACGTGAGAATAACGTAAAATAATATTACGGTTTTTAGGAATTTGGGGGTTATAATATCAAAAATATGGTGAAGTCGATTTCAAGTGGACTTGACCACAAATTCAAAGCTGTTTTTAGAATTCTTATCGCTTCATTAGATCAATTGGTATGTTTGGCAAAGAACACGTCTAAAATCCTATGTCGCGCGTCCGGCGCATGTGTTAGACAAAGATAGAAAAGCAAAAACCATGTTATCGAATCCCCTTAACATAATTAATTGTTGATGTTGTACAATTGGTATGTTAGTTAAATGTTTGTAATTTAATTAGGAATTAAATTACTGTGAATATGAACTAAAATTAAAATATATTTTTAGGTAAGTACCTATACCTACATTTTAAAATTAAAAAAAAAAAACATATTAATATATTAATCAATAATAAATAGTGTTGACTTATGGTCTTGTATTAAAACTAAATTTGATTTGTATAACTAATAACTATTTACTCATAAAATCAGTTTGTGTAATATTGTGGATATAACTCAAACAATAAATATTACAAATAGAAAAATCAATAAATGTAGGTAAACGTTTATATGGGTGTACAACTCAAATACTTATACTGAATTAAAAATACACATTTTTTAACAATAGATAATAATGCAAATTTATCACCGAGCTAAATTAATTTGTATTTTGGATTTCCTATATTATTATGTTTAAATGTTTAATAATATAATATTAAAATAGGTAAATGGTAATACAAGTAAGTACCTACACGCAGTTATAAATATAATTATGTAGGTTGAATATATATTTTAATTATTATAACTATATAATAACAAGGGATTTATTTTATAAGAAATGAATATGAAAAGTTATATAAATGTTCATTAAAATGTTCATAACAAAAAATTTTCATGAAAATTTACATCATGGTGGTGCACTAGTCTGGTGCGTAATCTACAATGCATAATAATTAAAATAGATTTTGAGTAGTAAAAATTGATTTTATCTCTATGATACAAACTATGATAGTTACCTACTTATCATTCTTCGAATATTTAAAATAAACCTTAACACTGTCAATTAACTATTTACATGGTTAACCTTATTTTTGCACGCAATGGCGTCCGAGGAAATTCGTCTATACATATTATATTAGTATACCTTGCTGGATGCCATGTAAACACATTGTAATATCGTTGTTTTATACGACCTAACCTGCCAGTTTAGTCGTACTATGTATCTCAAATGGGTGTATTTGTCTATTTCATTTTTATCAGTAGTGCATAGAGACGTGGCAAAACAGCCATGTGATGACGAATCTTTGATTAAAAAAAACGGAAAATTGTCTAGAGAAGACATTGAAGATTTAATATCCATTGACAATCAGTCACAGATTAAAATGTGTTTGATTGTACTCGGAAAGGATCCATTGGAAACGGAAATCGCTGAACTATTGTGGAGAGATTTAGTGAAAGTGAGACGGACATATGATACTAATAAGACTATTTCGAATCCAAAGCAACAATAGCTTAATAATATATTATTGTTTAGGTTTATACAACAGCAGATGATATTCCTGAGGACGAGCTGCAGTTGTTAGGGTGGATATCGAAAGGAATACCTGCTCCAGATTTTATGAATTTATCTTTGACGGACATCGAAACGATAGCATCATTCGGAAAATGGAGAAATTATTCTAAAGAACAGGTTTGTCACACGTTTAATTATAAACACATTGACACTTTATGTATAGGTATGATACATATAATTAAGTGATGATTAATAACATTCGTTAAAATTAAGAAAGTCACATAGACATAGATATTTAATATGCTCAACATATGTATAGGTTTTGTTTTCCCGAATTTTTTTATTTAAATGCAATTATTATGAACAAATTTAAAATTTAAACAGCACTCTACTTTATTAAAAAAAAAAAAAAAAAAACATTATATTTGAGAAAATATATTTAATGATTAAAAAAGTCTATTATCTAGTTTTACTGTTTTAGTATATATTTTTTTTAATTTACTGTAATTACGTTCAATTACGTTTAATAACAGAATAGTAATAATAGGTAACAAGACAACATTTATGAAACACTAATATGTTACTATAACTCATCCGGAACGACAGAAGGTCATACTTTTAAAGGATAAACTACGTAGAAACTAAGTTTTTCATATTTCTCCTTTTAATATTAACATTTATTAGTTATCATTACTTGACAACAATACACTACAATAATACTACCTGTATAATATTATATAGTAATAATTTCAGTAAACATTAAATATTTAAGTATAAATTAATAATATGTTACGATATAATGACTCGATGCACATCAAAACTTTGGACACTTCTACCAATTTTATACGACGGTAATATTATTTAAATTTTCTTAACAATTACATATATATATATAATTAAAAAATATTTTTACAGCTAATTTAGATAATGTTTAGTCAGTTTTAAATGTATTCTTAACTGTAGCGTGGCTACTCATCAACGAAGTGTCCCTCATATATCCATACCATAATTATTATCAGTCTATTTTTTTTAATTGGTAGGCATGGAAGTTTGACCCACCAACATTTAGATTTGAATTTGTTGACCTCTGTAGAACCGAATACCGGAATACTGATACATCCTAACCAGACCGCTTAGCGTCACGACGGGTTAACTATAAATTATTATACATTAGCTATTATAACTTATAATAGTTTATGCGGTAAAAGTATTTAAATATTTAAATTTATATAAAAAATAAAAATAAAAACTTCTGGAAATGCTTAGTAAAATTACTTAATTTAATGGAAAATATTAAATATTGTATGTATTTTACGTTTGTAGGTACTTAAAGTAAATTTTACTTTAAATAGGTAAATAACAATTTTCGTATAAATAAATGCATTCATATTTTAAAACAAAAATATATAAATGTACACGTATAATTCTCAACTGATTAGTGTAATTTTGCCAAGGTTATGTCTTTAAAACAAGCGATCGAAGACCAATGGAGTTACAAAGGCCCTTCGGATTTTAGCAGTTATGATCTAGCCGCTTTGGGTCAAGTTTTGTGCTCGTTCAATAAATCACATATAGCTGCGATCAAACCATTCGCATACAAGTAATAATAATTTTTTTTTTAATTATTGTTATTAAAAAGTTATAATGCCTGTATATAATACCGTTGAATGGTAGTGTTGAATCGAATTTAACAATATAGTACATTTAATAATAATTACTATGTCATGATGAAAATAATAAAAAGGGTGGCCGCTGCTGATATATCAAATCTCGTTAATTGTCCTCAAGAGATCATACGAGAATTCGCCTTACTCGCTACCAGTAGAGACGCTTTCGGCGACCCGTCGGGGTGGACTGCTATACAGGTAGGTGCGATTATAAACAGCACTTTAAAAGCATTTTTTTTTCGTCAGTGTTTTGTTGTTTTATATTCATATTAGATAGCATTGATCGGATGTGTAATTTCCGGTTTGGATTCTGTGCGCGATATTCAGCCCGACGCATTTGAAGGATTGGCAGCGTCGAGCATGCAATGTTTACCGAACAACGTACTACAGGTAAGCATGATGGATAGAAATGAAAACTCCAATCTCAGAACGGCGTCCGAGTGGCTTGTAATGAAATTGTTCAAAATGTATTTAAAAATATATAAATCTTTCTAACGTGTCCATCACAGGCCATGTCAATAGAACAGCTGTCGCATTTATCGTTGTCTGCCGTCAACGCTCTTACTCATGCACAGCTTTCGTCATTAGATCGAGAACAGATCAGAGCCGTCGAAGAAACGGCCAAGACATTGGGTTCGGCACTTAACGACGGTTGCTGTTTCACTAGTCGTAATGCAGCTTGGTCGACGGTCACATTGATCGCCTACTTACAGTTATCGACATTAATACCATAATGTCATCAAAATACAATAATATCATGATATTGTAGATTATAATTATATATTTATTACGTATGTTATTTACGTTTAGTTTATATTACGATTTTTGTTTATAATAGATAGGTAGTATTATATATTATAATTATATAATTACTTACGACTTATATTTTTAAGTTTTCGTTTGTTAAAACATTACATAGTTTAGTGCTTATTGAAAAAATAATACAATAATTTAAATCGCTATTGTTAAAACACATCGAATGAGGAATCGTCTTTGAGACGAAGTTAAACAAAAAAAAAATACAATTAACACGTCATACAATAATGCATAGGTAGGTATATGTAAAAAGAAAAGATAGACAAATTATTATAATATAAATACATAATATTATCATATATAGGGTTAATTGGGTGACTTTTCTATACAAGTCGTTTGTATTCCCGTTCGCGATACAGGGTGAAACGGAAAGTATCTGTGTTGCAAACTGGCAAGATAGATAGGTATAGCTACGTCTTTAGAGACTTACCTACGGTAGTGGGTAATTAAATCTAAGTATACACTAATAGTTATCAAGCTCTATCCAAACAGTTTGTATCACAATTTCGATCTCGCCGTTTCGTTCTATAAGTTAAATTAAGTATAGTAATAAAAAATAAAAAATAAAAAGACTAGTTTCACTTTGACACGTCAAAACACTCGAAACGGAATGTTGGAATGGATTCGGCATTACAACACAATAATATGTATAATAATGACAATGATATAGTATATAGGATCCGATAACGCATACCAACTGCACAATATCAATAATATAATAAATTATTATTGAGAAACCGGTCTACAACGAGTCTAGCAGCGAATCGAGCAGGTCCATTTGCGAATCGTCCCACGTCAAGTTCGTGAGCATGGTTAGCTCGTCGTCCGTGGCGATTTGTGGCTGATGATGGTCGTTGGGTATGTCGATTATCGTGTAATCGACTACAGAAGACATGAACGGATCCACGGTGGCTGCGTTTATCGAACAGCTGTAGATCAACTCGGGTTCGCCCATCGGCTCGTCGACAGGAAGTATCATCGGCTGCTGGTGGAAACCGTCCAAATTGTTGTCCATATGTCGTTGCTCCTCTTCCTGCAGCGACATGACGGCCAACTGGAGCGCTTTCTCGTCCTCGACAGTCATCTCTCCGTGGCCCTTGCTCGCGTTGTTCTTTTGTTGCATCCGACTTGCCCGCCTCCGGCTACCTGTGGTGCAACGCGATCGTTATTGGTTAAGTTTCATTTTATAAGTTATAATTTAATCGTTTATTTTATTCTATAAGCGCGTCTTATCGTTTCATGAACACAGCAAATTATTTCCAATAACTGTAAAATACCAACGTGTGACATATACCTACCGTTTTATCGGAGTGCTGCGATAGAAGCTTATATTACTATTAACTCATTATTTTAACAGTTGGGGCGTTGTATAATATTTTTAGGCAGTGGCTTGGCGTGACGAGTTGGCTGCTACCAGTCGCGGAATGCCACTGTGAGTAAGTAACGGCCACAGCTACTAGCTCCCGGATGGGTGACCACCCGGATTCATAGTAGTTAAAAACCTTGCCACACATACACGTGTTTACTACCTACCGTACCAACCTTACCCCTACCACAGTACATAACCCCTACAACAGCTAATGGCCTTAGTCATCGCCAATCGGGCTTAAGTTCAATGAAAAAAAATATTTTAGGCGTTAATTTTTATAAATTTTAATCATAATATAGACAGGTCTTAATTAAGACTTGCATTTTAGATTTAATTAGGTATTTACTAGGCATTAAGTAATATTATAATTATAATAAATGTGTAATTTTAAACTAAAATCTTAAATAAATGCTCTAAATTAAAATCTACACTCAAAATGTAATTTATCAGAAATTTCAATTAAAACAAAAAAAATAGGTACTTTATCGCTAGGCAGTTAGTATATTGAAGTATTCCTATCATAATTAATAACATTTTTTTAATAAACTATCATTAACAAATAAAACACTGTTATATGCATCAAGAGTGAATTGAAAAAATTCCTGACTACCTTATCTCTTTATCTCCACCTCTATTTATGTATAATTATAAGCCATGCTTACTTGTTCGTTTACGTCGAGCACCACCTTCTAAGCAATCGACATCAAACTTCCAAAATCCTCCTTTACCTGGTTCATCTTTAGATCGTGGCACTTTCACGAAGAATTTGTTTAACGATAAATTGTGTCTGATTGAATTCTTAAGAAAAAAAAAAATCGTAAAATGTAAAAGGTAGTAGATATTTTGTATTCGATTAAATATTATGCATTACCTTCCAACTAGGATCGGCGTTTCGGTAGTACAAAAAATTTTCCCTGATCCAACCATAGATAGAACTTAAAGTAACTTTATTCCCTTTAGCTTTCATGGCCATACAAATCAACGTAGAGTATGAAAATGGCGGTTTTTTGTCTCCATTATTTTTGTATTGTTCAGCACTTTCCAAACCTGAAATGAAAAATCAATAAATCAAAGTTGCCGAAAAAAAGTATTCAATTTATTGTTATGTTGACAACACTCACTCATTTGGAAACGGATTTTGTGCGGAAGTTTTTTTGGGTTCTGATCTGCTGAACGTGTGGGTGAATTAGGCGAATCAGGAGGCGTAGGCAGAGATGGCACAGAAAGTATGTTCGTCAAACTGTGCAACCAGTTCAGACTGGTCAGATCCGTGTCTGGTTCCGAGTTTACTGGTGCTGGAAGCATGGAAATCGACCTCTTGATATCCAACATGTTTTACTGCAAGCAAAAAATGAATATATTGTCTGTATTTTTTTTTATTCGCACTTGTTTTTAGATCTGTATGGAAGATTTAAAAAATCATTAACTGCTCCCCAGGGGTGCGCATTTGTCTAGGGGTGATCATCAAGTTCCCCCGAGATTATTTCCTACCGATTAACAACCAACTTCCGGGCACATGCGTGCAGGATATCGGGGCAGGTTCATTCTCGATTTTTTTCCCCCTTCTATACAGGCAAAGGGGTTCGTTTACCTGAGTGTTGTTGGATTATTAATCACTTGACACACTCCGATAATGGTTTACATATTATTATGCTTCGTAAAGGTGCCTGCAGTATTTCTGAAGGGGAGAAACGATTGTATTGTACCCAGTGCGTATTATTAGCTTTACGAAAATGATTTCTCTATGAATAGGAAGCGTCACGAGCCCTTTAACCGTTCTGATGTGGGAACTTATCAACCTGTATACACGACTCACCATTGTACGAGTGTGTTTATTCTAAAAATCATTTATGAACATTTATTACAAAATATGCACAGAAAATGTAATGAGTATAATCTAAAACTTTCCATAAAACTTAAAAAATGTTGATTTTTTGTTCTTTTAAGCTAAGACATCACGAGTACCTAAATAATAATATTTTTCAATGTCCAACGTGATTTTGATTTAAATTAAACTCATGCAGTATCAATGCCGAAGCGAATGACAGAACAATGTTTCGATACATAAATGTCATGACCTCAACGGCTCTGCTTAATTGAATTATGAGTGCACGTGTATAAAAATTGACCTTAACTATTACTTCAAGCTTTGGCCATAATAATATATTGAATGCCATTATAATTTATTCATTATAAATATTAGATATTTTTTTTTAAATCTATAGTTGTGTTGAACGCATTTTTTATCGTGTATTAATATTGTACCTATGGGTATAATAATTTACCGATTACTGATATAGAATATATCCAATATAGGTGAGGTAGGTACTTGCAGCATATTATTATTAGGTATTAAGAACGGGGTTGATCGTTGCAAAAAATGCTGTGAACCAGAGCAGTATTATTACGAAAATTCCACGATACCCAATTTTGAGTAAATCTCGTATAGTTAAATCATTAT
This sequence comes from Macrosiphum rosae, assembly GCA_016617965.1. Taxonomy (NCBI): domain Eukaryota; kingdom Metazoa; phylum Arthropoda; class Insecta; order Hemiptera; family Aphididae; genus Macrosiphum; species Macrosiphum rosae. The sequence goes on from WHPZ01560280.1 coordinate 26,435, forward strand.
AATACCAATAACCAAGGCTCGGAACTTAATGAAGTAAAAGCAACTCAAATATGTGCATACAATATACATATGCGTTAAAAAACATTATAGAACGCAGTAAACATTTGGAAAATATATAATTTATTGAAGAAAATAATAAAATATGTTATGTATATAATATACGTGATAGTGCTTTTAAAAAAAAAAAATTTAACACTCGATACAATTTTATCGATAACAATAAAATTGTCCATATGTACCTCTTTAGAAGTCCTATATATATGGAGACCATGCGCAGCGCATGATGTCACTTGAATCATTTTTGAGTATAAATAGGAGTATAAGCGATTTTCCACTCTTATATCCATAAGATATAAAATATGCGAATTCGTACAAAATATAACGAAATACGCAAAAAAAATGTTTGTATTTGAAATATGCGTATGGTAGGTACCTACTTATGGATCGAATTCGTATCGAATCAGAATTTCAATATGCACTCTCTAAACAAATATTATGCAAATGCCCAAAGTTCCGATTCTCGGCAATAACAATAAATACTCCCCCCCCCAGCTTGGCTTCGAAAAATTTGTTCGTCCATTAAGAAACGTATTGCTCGCGTGATTCGTAAACGAAATAATATTATTATTAGTCATTTATAATCGCCTGCTGCAGCGGGTAAACATGTAATAACAATATTATTATAATAATAGATCGCAGTTGCAGGATGGCACTGCGCGCGCGTATCGATTTAACAAAAATCCCCCTCGATAAGTTTCGAAAGATGGACAGAAATATCAAACCTGCATATTGTACGCGTACACATAGAGGTAGAGCTGTCCCTGCTCGTTTTATTATGCAGGTGGGTACGAGTACGACGTGTATACCTACGTATACCTATTATTATATACCTATATAGGTGTACCTCTACGTGGGAAAACTGTCATCGAGTGAAACGCGTATTATTATTATTATTATTATTATATATTGTGTACACGGCGGCGGCGGCGAGGCCAACCGACCGACTCCATATATATATATATCCACCTACGTGCGTACGAATTTCGGCCCGGGGGATAAATAATTCAGGGGTTTATTCCGTCAGACTACCCTTGTCCGGCGCACGGAACGGATTGGGCGGCGGCGGGCTCGTGGGCGTGTCCGGCGGAGAAAAAGGGCTTTTCGCGCAAGCGCCCGGTTTTCGTCGATAATCTAATACCTACCGCGCTGTATTCGGCTGGCGTCGAGCTGCTTTTCCTACACACACACACACACACACACAATATACGTATACAGTGCATATATTATATTTTCATGTATTGCGACGGACGAAAAACATTTTCACGTGCATACCTCCTACGCGAGTTGTCTATAATAATAATATTATATCGTGTGTCTCCCACATTGTGTGTACATCGCGGCAGTGTACGCCACAAAGGACGCGACTATATTGAAACGATATCGAAATAATATTATGTTTTCTACTAAATAAACCGAGAACACTGTTAGTACCTAATATACACGTCGACTGTCGAACATAAAATGTGTCGCACGTGAGTCTCCGGAGACCAGCTTTCGTACGACTAAAACCACTACGGGAGTGCTCTGATTCGTCACACACTTTGCGTTGTTCACTTCTCGGACATCGCACAACGATAATAATACCATGTACCTATACCTATAAAATGATAAAACAAAAGAGTCGTATAACCACCTGATATTATTATCATTGTGTTTGCGGCATCGTGGTGTGCGCGGACAAAATGTAAATACACCCAATATTATATACGTGGCCGAATGTTATGAAAATAATTTTTCCATTGGTATTATCTATTTGAATATCTCGTATTATCTGTACGAACCGTGAATTATTAATGAAAAAAGAAAGATAACACAAACCACGAACTAATGTGGTTTCGAGGACTTACATTACAATATAATATATTATATTATATACAGGGGAATTCACTGAGTATATTATGCTCAACCGCTTTGTTTCACCTATTTCGAATTCTGATTTTTGAAATTAGTTGAACCATATTTTCAAATACTCAAATTGTTCGTACTATAAGGAGTTTTCTTTCCCTTTTTCTTTTAAATGAGAACCTTTATGGTAAATGTGTCGTTATAAAAATGTAAATAAGTAGTTTCTGACTAATTATATAATGTGACTTATGATATTAGTCATTAAAAATTATTTTTCAAAAATATAAAATAGATGTAATTTTTAATTTAGTACCTACTTATAATACTCAAGCAATTGTTATACATTATAAAATGTTAATAGATTAATATTAATATCCATAATTTACAAATAATCGTATTACCAATAGTCTTCCAGACCTATTATATTATACTTTTTTTTTTTTATTTATTATAAATTTCTTGACAAGGTCATCTAAACTTATTGATAATATTAATTAACATTTTTAACAGAATTAACAATTGGTAATGCATAATTATTTACAACAAATTACAAGAATTTACATAGATAAATATTATCTTTAATAGTTAATACCTACACAAAGTTAAAGTAATTCCAAAACTCCTCATTCGAATTTCGATTTAGATCATTAAAATTTTTAAAAATATCATCTATATTACAATTTGCAGTAAAAAAGGTTGTTTCTTATTTAAAAAAAAGAAATTTGTATCAACACGGAACACTATATTTGCATAAAAACCTAAATATTCAAAATTTGATCCTCAAGTACACTTAAAAATTCTAAAAATTAGAATTTAAATAAATTCATTATTAAACGAAAAAGCGGAGGTTAGCATGATTGGTGAAACACTCTGTATGTTTGTGTAGGTAAGTTAGTGCTTATTTTATCACTTGTCAGTGGTCGTATGTGTTAATATTTTTATTGCCTCGAGAAACTTAATGTGTTACATGCAAAAACGAATGAAAATATTTTATTGTTTTCAAAACTCAGTGTTAGTGTTCAAAAGAAATATAAAATAATATTAACTGCAAAATATCTGAGTATGTAATAAGTAAAAAGTTATTGCTCGAATTGAAAAATTTCCAACATTTAATTAAAAATATTTTAGTGACTATATATGTTACATGTGAAAAAAATCTAACATTTTATTTGAGAAGGCGGTAGCTTAATAAAATTAATATTTATTTACTCACTAAAGATTTACTTACTAATAGGTACCTACTACTGTTTTGGAATAAAATACAATATTATACCTATAAGTACATTAGGGACATTAAATTTGCCAGTTTTTCATGATTACATTACTATTAAAAAATATTTAATTATTTAAAAATGATTACAGTATTTGAATAATTTAATTTTAATGCTCATAATGATATTACTATATTAGGTACCTATTACTCAACTGTAACATTGTCGATTTAATACTTGACTATGTACAATGTACCCAAATGTTTATACACTATACAAATTAAAATACAGATTTTTTTAAATGAATAATTCTACACCTTTATATTATATATGTAGCTATATGTACTTTTTTTAATACCTTATATATAATATATAATATGATAACTAAATGAAATTTAATACGATTTGCAGTTTTTTTCAACAAATATGTAAACTAACTAGGTGCTTATTATTTTGAATTTTAATATGAAATTTAAAACAATAGCAATCGTACTAATTAACTAATAATTATTGATCAACTTTAATAGATTATTTACAGATATGTACATGAATGTAATATAAGTAGGTAGGTACATGTTACATGTTTACATAGTTTTGCTTAGTTTATGTTACTAGGTAGTTATTATGAGTAATGAGTACCTATTTGATTGAAAATCCTATTAACTCGATAAAAGTATAAGAACTATTAAACAACCATGTGTCTTAAATTTCCAAAAACATTTTAGAACAATATTATACAAAAATTCTCTACAAAAAAATTATAACTAGGAACAAAAAATGTTTTCAGCGGCTAAACAATATCTAAAATTCTAAAAATATATTTAAAAATATTCGTAGAAAATTGGAATAATTATATGTATATGATTTAAAATTATTACTTTGTAAAAATAATGTCATTTTATTTATAATATTAATACAACTTACTTTTTCCACAGTTCATAATAAAATAATACACAGCCCTAATGTCCAATATATTTCCTATATTTCTATATGGCTATATATAGTAAATTGTATACTTCCTTTACTTTTACATATTATATTAAACAGTTAACATGGCCGATTTATGGAATTCTAGTCCAGATTTCTAGGTTTGTGTTGCGGTAATAGGCCTCAATGGCATTTGAAAACCGTACCGTGAGAGAGATGGAGTCTGATGATGAAGCCAGAGTGTTTAATTAAGTTGGTAGATGATATTGAATATTTTAGTAAATCGTGAATTGAGGAACAGTTTGAAGTGATAGAATATTTAGCAGAAAGAATAAAGGCATTTTTAAATACAACCATGATAATATTATCTCAATATTTGTCAAAATAAATCATGGCAGATTAACTATTTTCTACAATTTTGGTTTCAATACTACTTCATGTCTTCATGTTGGTGCGGGTACTAAGAGACAGCTCCAGATTATGCGTTCAGATTATTTCGTCTGTATAGATTATGAAAATTTTTTTTTGGTACCTATTTTAACACATACCTCATAAATATGAGTTTAAATGCTTTGTTCTCAACCTCCTTAAAATATTATTTTTAGAAATGAACGATGTAAGTAAACAATAGTACTTGATTATAGTAAATGGGGATAAGAAAAAGCTGTATTTTTGTCATCCCGTAATAGGGCCGTACACCGTAATAATCTAAACAAGTAATACACGACGGGTTGTACTTAAAATACATATTATACACATTGCAGATACCTATACTACTATCGTGTATATTGTTGAAATTTCAGGAACTACAAGATTTTCATTATTATTATTATTACCTGTATAATAATATGTTCGCTATTAAACCCATACATAGTATGTCTTGCAATAAGATACAGCAGCGCATTCGTACAGTATACAATGTCTACGATTGACTGTAGTAAAAATCACATTATGTATTCGTCGAATCAATATATAGGTAGGAGGTACTGTCTGGTGTGGTGTCGGCCGAAAAAAAAATATGTAAAACGCGATATCGAAGTCCCCGGTTGTGCGAATATATACCTATATTAGTAAAATTATTTCGCCCGAGAGACTAATGCGTGGCTTTATTTTTTTCCGCTTCTTATGTAATATTCAGTGGCAAATGGCCGCCGGTCCGTTTGAATGGACATCGACCTCCACTATAGCTGCCACCACCTTCTCCACCACCACCGCCTCGGTTGCCGCTGCTGGAGGGATACAATATCTACGTGAGGTAGGTGTACCCCCTGTGACCCTTTCACTGACCACCTATACGATCGATATATACACCCATTATGTATGTGCCGCCGCCGCCGTCGCCGACGTTGCCGCCACCGATTTATTCGGACTAATGCGAACGTTGAAATTAACAGATTTTTATCTATATTTTTCGGGTTACCTAAATAATGTTTATTGGTACATATACTACATACAAATAATATATATATATATGTAGATAATGTACACGGGAAAAAAGGTAATTTTACATACGATTTTTAAATAAAAAAAAAAAAAATCGAAAACACACGGTGGAAGTTTTAATGGATTTTTGGACACAACGATAGTGTACGCGGAGAATACCTACATATATCGCGTGGGTCGGCAACGTCACGATTTGGTGAATTCAGAATTCAATTGGGTTTCAACAATGAGTTATTTTCGAAAAAAATTATTATTTAAAATCAAACACTGTAATATTATTATTATATTATATTATTAAGAGTTTGCCCTGGAGTGGTATTGTTGTATAATTGTACACGCGGTTCGAAAATTATCATCAATCATTTTACCTCGATCCACATCGTCGAATAAAGCGTGGGCATGTCATTAAAATAAACTTTAAGAATATCGATTGAACTCGAGGATAATATAATTTTATATACGGTTCGGGATACGGAATAGGTCAACAATTTATGAACCAATACAGTAATAGTTGTACATGTTAACGTATCATTATATTTTCGTCCTTATCAAGGTCATTGTACTTATATATATATTTGTATGATTTAGCGGGACTTTTGGAATACATTTTTACATATGAGTCATTTTAATTTTGCCTTATTTAATTGGTTGGAATTTCACATCATCAACTAAATACACGCTTTGAGCTGTTTGTTGTGCCTATAGCATGCATTACAAACAAATATTTTTTATTTTTAAATATTAAACGCGGGAAATGGTAATCACGTAAGTAGAGTTAAGTAAAAAAACCTATTTCCATTTCATGGAAGTTTATTGATTGGTACTTGATGGATTTTTTTTCAGTGTGTTAGTACTTTAAAATCGTTTTAAAAACTAATTTGTAAAATTGATAAAATTGTTGTTCCATGGTTATCTAAGTGTTAACTATCGAAGTGTGTACATTTGAAACACCGTACTTACATACAAATATAATAATATCCAAAATCTAAATCAATAAATAGCTGAAATATTATCATATAATATTATACACATTGCATATTATATTGAAGACTAAGGTAAATTAATTAAAATATAAATTCACTGACCGAGAATTGGAAAAAAAGTAATTAAGGGTGCAATACTGTACTATAGGATATACTGTGTGTTCTTGGAAACTATTAATGTCATAAATTCATTCAATGTGATAATTATTTAGTATAATTATTGTTCTGCTCTATAGTCGTATATGTATTCTACCTACTATAATACAAACGACAATCGATGTACTGCAGTAATTATATATATATAAACATGTGTATATAAACATAGACGTCACCTGCCAGCCATCATCTCGGCGTAGAGGATACACAATTATATTGTTATACATCATAGCACAACTATACAGATGACATGTAGGGAGTACTCAAGTCTAAAATGATGTAACTCTATTACAAATATAGGTAGGTATTATATTTTATACCATTTGAAGGGCTCACCGCAACGATCAGGCAAGTCCACTTTTGAGTTTTGACAATCGTTCAAGAGAAGGAAAAACGGATTTAGCCGATAGAAAATTAAAAAAATAATGTAATATAATAACAAACAATGATATTGAGTAGTACACACATATTGTTGTCATATTATCATGTCTCAGTATATGGATTTTCTAGTGCATATATTATATTATTGAAGTTTGAAAGATGTGGACTTGCCCCGGGTTTTTCTCATAAAATGTAAATGCATATTCAAGTATTTATAATTATTATTAAGTAAAAAAATAAATAATGACTTAAAACTAATAACCGCAGTACAAGTGATTGTCTACATGAATAATATCTAATTATTGAATATAATGCTTCGAACTGATTTTAACGAAATTTTGTATAATACTGTTCATGTTCATTATTTTGACATGGACTTCCATGACTTTTTGATCATAAATTAATATTAAACGAGGTAAGTCAACGTTATCTCCGTGAACAACGACTGGACATACCTTATTTTTGAAGAGTATTAACTGTGATGATATCGCGCATTCGAAACAATCAAAAAAATGATTCTTTTCAAGAAAAGTGGAATTGCTTGGTTGTTGCAGAGAGCCCTTCATTTCGTATACGAACTGGACCCTGAAATATTAAACCATGGATATACGGTATATACGGTATACTATTATACTAAGGCTGGGCTGCAGGAAACATTTAATGAATCGATAGTGAGCTAATAGTCCCTTAAACAAGATTTAGTGGACCACGATTGGTCCATAACATTTTTAGTGAACCATAATAAGTCCATTTTTTTTTTTATATTTGACTATTAGAGATTCATTGAATATCATCAAATACATTGCAAGAGGATGGTTTTCATTACCTTTTAAAAATATTTTGTTTTTTTTTATTTCATTGACTAATTTATGAAAATTCATAGTTTGGTAGGTACCATTCGTTCTTTTATTTTAAAACAGCAATTAAATTATTACACAATTGTTTGTTTTTCAATAGAAGCCATGTTTGTTCTTCGTTTCAATCCAATAAACTTCTTGATAACATTTTTTTTTATTTTCAAGCGGGTTTTCTTGCAATTGTTTTGTAGATTAAGGCCGTGCTAGCCTTGCCACGTCAGTACATGTAATTTTATTTGCAAAATGATAATGGTCAAATTGACTTTTTTTTTATCATAAACTGCTATTGACTGGCAAAACACGATCTTACAACATATATTTACCAATTCAAACATAACAAAATAATTTAATCGTTAAAAGAATATTATAAACCAATACAACTATTATTTATTAAATATATAACTGCTTATATATTCAAATGTAGGTTGTAGGTATATAAATTGTATATTACATATTTATTTAAGATAACGAAAATTGCAATTTGAAAGACAAAAAGAATTATATATAAAATAATATATAAATACATTTTTCATTCAGTTTGGTTTCAAAAATTAAACTAAATATAATTTTTTTTTTAGTTTTGGAAAAATTTAAAAAATGTGGGATTTATATACTTCAATGATCGTCAAAAAAATGTATACCAGTATAATATTTATTATTTGTACCAATTATTTAACCGCAATTTTGAGAGAATTAAAAGTTAATACCAATTTGAAATATTGAATTATTTCTTGTTTATGAAATGCAACTATTTTTTTTTATTGTATTATATTATAAACAGACAAATAACAAGTATTATACAGGTAAAATCGTACAATTCTTATCATATTACTAATATCAATATTAATAATTAGTATTATAGTTATAACTTATGTTCATGGTATAGGTTATATATTATTAATTAAAACCGTAAAAATAGTGATGACAATTATTTTCAATTTTGGTAAAAGAAAAAAATTGTTCTTCACTTTTAACGTTTTTATGCTTGTCAGCTAACGTTGTTAATATTTGGGGGTGTTCAGCATTCCGGAGGACCTTCCTAGTTGTGCCAAAGTAATACATACATAGGTAGGTACCTGCATAGTAATACATCATAAATAATATGTAGATTACATTATAGTCTTCATCTCGGTGGCCGTTGGATGTCGACTGACCAAGCCAATGCGTATAGAGTTTCGCATTAGATTAACGTAATAGACACCTTACCTATTACATTTCAATATAAAATATACTCGCGTCTATAACACACGATTATACATGAGCACAGTGTCATTCGTACGTATTATTATCATCTACATATAGTCATTATTAACATTTATCGTACCTCTATAATTCAATAATATTATAATAACATGTACCTATAGGTACTGTGTACTCACAGCAGTTGTACTCACACGAAACAATCATTTGATTCGGACCACCGCTGTCCAAACGCTGTCTTCTTCCGGACTCGCGGGTGAACGTAGTCGGATAATATAATATTATAATGACGATATTCCAACGTGTATGTCCGGTTTAATGCGAGTAATACGTCGGTGCGGTCTATAATCGTACCTGCGATTATTGGCGTCCGCTTGTCTTATCACGTCGTGGCGGTTGATATTGTGTTGGAGATGGTACCCGACGAAGAGAAACGTTTTAGGAAAACTAGACACTATAATATTCAAAATATGATAAAAAAAATTGAGAAAAAAATAACGAAAAACGTCCGTTATAATATAGTGTTGTGCGCTGCGCCACGGTGCGTGCTACCCCCGAGAATATTATCGTTACTAACTGGAACGGCCCGCACGCGACCTCCGACCGGTCTGTGGGCATTCTACGTTTAGCGGGCCGGAACAGGGCTCGTACTCGCCCCCCACCAAGTCGCCGCCGAACGCATGTGGTCTAGCCGGGCAACCCTTTTCCTTGCGCCCGACTGTATTCGATATATTGTTATTATTATTATTATTACTATCATCGTGGTGACGATGGTGAAGCGTAGCTCGGCTGAATACATATTATTTTCATGTTATTATAACGACGATGATGTTAATCATGTACACCGAAGAGACGTTGTAGGAGCGGCAAGATGACGGCTGCAATACGATTTGCGCGCGGTCCTTATCAGCGGTACCTTTTTAGGCGTACGATTGCGCGTGCTAAATTATTTTTACTTCTAAGCGACGTCGCCAAATGAGTAAGCAATACGAAGAGTATCTAAAAAATAAAACGCCAGAAATTTTACTCAAGTATTTAGCCATAATTGGAAGTAGATATCAGGGATTTCAAATTAAAATTTTTTTATTTATATTATTTTATTATAACGGTTTTTTTTAATGAATATTTTTTCGATTTTTTTCTTTTTTGATACCTATTTGAATATTTAATATTATTTTATTATAACTATTTTTTTTTTTTTAATGAATATTTTTCTATTTATAATAATTATCATGTTCCTTTATGAGGAAGACTGAGTGAGAATATAAAGAATCTGTTTTATTTTGGGTTATAGATTTAACGAAATGTTATTTATCTATTCGAATATTTAATATTCTTTTATTATAACTATTTTTTTATTATTTGTATATAATGTGATTTTGTATCGAAATTGATGATATTCAATCGTGTACCAATTATTTTTGTTGAATTTTTTGACCTAAAAAATTGAATTTAGAAGATACCACTGGGCTAGTCGAAAATTTGTTTGTCTGGGGTTTTTTCTGCGTTATTATCAAAACGATATTTTTTTATAATAGTAAATATTTTATATTTAAATAATAATTTAGCAACGTCGCATCCAATTTCACGCGCAATCCTATACGCTTTTGAACAGTCAAAAGCATGGTTATTTGTTATTCCGGCACCACGCGCAATCGTATGCCTAAAAAGATAAAACGCGCGCAATTGTACTCCACCGAGCAAGACGCAGGTATACTATAAGAGCAAGAAGAAAAAAAATTATTCGGCAAATTCGGATCAGCTGATGTCATATTATTATTATTATTATTGTTGTATACGCGCCCAGTGTAACTTCCGCGTTCTCTCAATTCCTAATGACAACTATTATGTTATTTAATAGTATCGTCGTGGCGCGAATATGAATGTACATATAATACGTCATGACGGATTTCGGTTTGACAAAAGGTTTTCGGGACGAACACCTTTGGCGCTGTAGTTTAGGTGTTCGAATTTTGCCTACCGCGTGAAGCGTCTGAAAATATGCGACGAATAACTATATTTCTCACGAGTTATGATATCTTATTACATTTTGCACATTATATTAGATTCTAAGTGGAGAGATGAATGTATTCATTTTACAGTGATGTGTGTTAACAATTTATTTGTTTGTATCTATGTGTAGGTACTCGTTAAGTAGTAGAAATAATAATTCGACTTTTAACTTCGGTATCTTTTCAGGTGAGAAAGTGAATCTAGTTGGTGCAATCGAAAGGTTAAAATTTAAAACTCCAAGTAGTCTTCAAGAACATCGGGAAACACTAAAAAAAATCAAGAAAACAGGAATTTTTACGCAAAACCAATGTTTGAAAAAAAATTATAGTTTTTTTGGTTACTCGAAAAAAAAAATAACCGTAAATAAATGAAATTTTTACAAATTGTTTGTATTAGACTTTTAAATACAACATAATATTTTCAAAATATTTTAACCCTTTTTTAATTGGTTATATTTATAGGCATAAGAAATTTTCTATTTTAATTAATTTTTTCTTTAATTTTTGTCGATATTAAAATGTTCACTATGACAAAAAAACTCGAAAGTTTAATACATGGTTCCTCTTTAATTGTATATTACTTATTAGTGAAATAAAAAATAAATTATGCGTAAATTAGTTGAATTAGTGCTAAGTGTTTTTTAGGAACCTCTGAAGTTAAAATCAATACAATTTGACAATTATTTTAGTTAGAAATTCATAAAAAAATTTGTGAACAACCTTCATCAAAAACAAAAAGTTAACTGGAAAGTCAAATTAATTTAATAAAGTTCAATATTTTACGGCATTAGAACCCTTAAACTAACGATTTCTTATGGAGTAATTTTCTTATTTTGTTGTAATTCAAAAATAAGCGACCGAAGATAATTGGAATTTTCACCAAATATTCATAATATTAGTTTTTCTTCTACATGGTAAAATTTTCCAAATATTTTGACACTTTTGAGCTAAAAAAAAGTCCT
>WHPZ01560282.1:0-12020 GCA_016617965.1 Macrosiphum rosae
TTTCAACATATTATATAGACATATAGTATCTTATCTTTTAGAAAATTGGATCAAGATGGTACTTTAGAGAAGTCATTTTTCGATTTTCTCAATAGTTATTTAATGCTACCGAAAAATTACGAAAAACCGTTAAAAATGGGATTTTAATTTCTAACGCTTTGTCTATCACCATAGAAACGAATAAAAAATAATAAAAATATTTCATTATTAATTCAACTTACAGGCTTTAATAAATAATAACAATATAAAATATCCAGACTGACAAACTGTCTCCGCTCAGAATCGTTTTTCTTATACAATGATATTATGATATTATATCATTGAGTTCAAGTTTAATACAATCTATTATACATTGACCCACTTGTAACCTACTGTACAGCAGTAGAGCGACATCCACTTACCCGTTTTTTTTAAAATTTGTTTTGTACATATAACATATTATTATTTAATAATTAAAAACTCAAAAATTTTATATCGTCTTATAAATATGGTATATTTATTTAATAAAGAGTAAATGGGTGGTGTGGGGGCTTCGCCCCCGTGGCTCTGTGTTCTGAAAATTATCTGGACCCTCCCTATAACAAATTCCTGAATACGCCACTGATATCGTACCGCCTCTGACCTCTCTCTCTAAACGCTGTCCATTAGTTGTGCTTAGCACCCCCAGTATCAAAATTAACACTCCCAAATTGTCTGTGCCGGTTTCTTACAATATTGCAGGTAATAGTAAAACTTAGTAGGTACTCTAACATCTTACTATATAGATACTATCATTGATTATAATTTATAAATATTACCTAAATACTATAAATACTTTATATTTTATAATGGATGTATACTGTATTTGTGTTGTACCAAAATTGTTGCCCCCAATCTTTAATCGTTTATCTTTTTTCCACTGTGCAGCTCCAGATCCGTTCCTGAGCATAACAGTACGTATCACTTTTTTTTAATATAAGTACCTACTAATGTCTAATTTCCTACAACTATTGACTGCACATTTACATTTAAGTTTCAAGCCCTGGACTATTACCAATACACCGTGACCTGAGCTTGATGAGCTTTGCTTTGATTATCGATTATATTATATTATGCAGTCCTTAAAATATCCAAATTTTCGTACTACACACATAGTCCGAAATCGGTCAAATCTAAATTATTTCTAGATAAACACCAGTATACTATATATACTAGTACTATACACAATTTTAGATACTGATATTGTCACATATAATTCATACTATTATATAGGTAATTATTTGTTATAATTAACTTGTATACTGTATACAGCTTAGTATATACTATATACAGTTATGTAGGTACCATCAATAGGTACCTAAGTAAAATCATAAGAAGAAAATATTATTTTGTCCTTGGATATTTTGACCGAATAGGTAACGTTTTAAACGAACAAAGTATTTAAGTATATTATATAATAATATGTTACATGATATAACCTTATATAGTTATATGTAGGTATCTACTCATTTAGTGTTTTAATGATATTATAACGATAGGTAACTACAAATTACGACAACCCATTAATATTATAATAATCTTTCATACTCACTGTTAGCCATAATTGAAAATTGTGTAATACGTGTGCTAAGTTCATAAAAAAACAAATTATTTTATCGATTGCAATAAGTATCACAATTATTCAATAGCTATACGTTATATACGTCATATTAATAATTATGAGTCGTTGCTATGGAGCAGCAGATTGCGACTTCTGGAGTACTATCATAATTTCCCTACCAGGGTAACGTTTACGTGGTCGTTCGTACCTCGTATAATACCACAGAAATGATAATACCATCGTCTTGTTAAGTGTAAACAAACCATAGACTATAAAAAAGTTATAAACATAATATGCCACAGCCATTACTAGTATAAGGTCTATGATATATTCATATTATAATAGTAATACAAATACGGAACGAAGCCACAAACGCTTGTCAGAATAATAAAATATCACAGAAGTAGTATATAAAGTTCAGACAGTATTGATGTCTGTGTGTGGGCATGGACAATAGGTGGTCTCAATCTAAATTTAACGTCACATCTTGAACGAAAACGTTTGAGCGACTTTTCCATGACAATTCTCGAGTTCGGTCGACGTTATCGTTATATAATAGAACAATGGACATTATGACCGATATTATGACTTTTCCTCAAAATATTACGAACTATACACCACGACAGATATATCGTATCGACGATATCCATACATGTGTATTTTACGCTTAGATACTTATTTTTCTATTTTTCGATTTAAAATACATAATCTGTGGATGTAATATTTTATATTTTTACCACGGATTAAGATAAAATCGTTGATTTTACACACGTACTAAGATATAAGAGATATATCCGTGATTTTACACTAACTCGTGGTACTATCTGTGATTTTACAGTTATCTGTTATCATAATATTATTATTAATATATAAATATTATCATGATTGATCATTATTCATCTGCAGCTGCTGATGATAGAACTATCCTGCTCGTCACGTCCTCACACCGTGCGACGACGACCTTTCTGCACGAGTTTTCTCCCATCGTCAATCGACTTGGAGTGTGACTGCACGTCGACGGTCGGTCTTGTTCCGCTCAGCTGTACTGTTATTTTTACGATATTATTATTATTATTATATATCGGTATTCGTTACTCACAAATTGGAAAACATGTTTACAGCAATTCAGTTCGTGACGACGTGTTGACATTTCGTTCGGTGTCCATGTTCGATCATTATTGCGATTTGTAGTAACCACTGACCAGCATCTACACCGATATCGGTGATATTATGCGTTAGGCTTGCACACGGTTACACACGATGGCTGCTAAAATACAACCGTTCGATCCTCCAAGTTCTGCCAGTTCCGATAGGTAATTTATTCATATATAGGCCGTAATTACTAACAATTTGTAGTGACCTAGTAATGCTACTTTACTAATAATCGCGGTTAATATCTTAATTGACTATCGTGGCCGTGGAATGTGATGCGTGTAGTTCAGATGTGTAGATAGTTTGAATTATAGTATATTGCTTTCGCACACTCCGACCACAGTGGTGTTGTCTATGTTTCAAAGTCGTTGTTTTCTTGTATTATTATCTATTTATTTTTTTTATAATTAATAAATTTGATAGATAGTTTAGGATATTATATCCTTATTAAATTCTGAATATTATTTTTGAATATTGTAAATTTATTTAATATGTCTGTAGTTTTTAATAACTTTGAAATGTCTTGTTTGTTTAATATTGTATGTGATAACTAACGTTATTTGTTAAAATAAATTCATTAGAAAATCCACACGTTAAAAAAAATTATAAAAATAAGGTATATTATATCTATATAAGAATATTCTTATACCATAATCATAGATACATAATATACATTATATAATTCTTCCTTTGATTTTAGTGATTTGAACGAATATCGTGATGTAGTTGGTGACATTTCGATTGCTTTAGATAATGATGACGAAGAAAGTGATAGCATAATCTCATCTAGTATGTCACCATCTAAACAGTCGAATAGTGCGCCATCAACCGGTAATAAATTATTATAAATTTAATTATTCTAATTAAATTTTGTACATTAATTAATATAGTAAAACTATTAAGTATCTAAGGTACTTTATAATATTATATAATAATAAAATTGTTTTGATTAAAAATTTAACTTTGACCTACAATTGATTTTTGTTAAATTTAAAAATTGATTCTCTATACTTAATAAGTATGTAATAATATTCTACTATCTAATTTTACAATTGCACATTTATAAATTGGAAAATGTCATGATCAGTTTGTCGACATTAATATTTTAATGTAAGACCTAGGCCAAACAAAAGACATTATCTCTCCACACAACTTGTTAACTAACATATATTAGTTAATTTCCTCTGCATCCACAAGTTAATTTTATATCATTGTTTTATTTTAGTGTTGGTGAAATCTCCTCGGTCAACTTTGCGGCAAAGAACAACTTCTGTTAGCCAATCGACTAAGAAAACAGCTTCAGAGTCAGTATTACAGTCTCACACGCGCACAATTTATACAGCTGGTCGACCACCATGGTACAATACTGCTGGACAACAAGTAGAACCATTTGTTATTGGTGAGTTATCTATTATAATTAAATTGCACTTTTGTTGCATTACAAAATGTTATGTACTTATAATAACACTTGTGCAATATTACTAAACTTTCAAATTCTTAACAAAATTAATCAAGCATTATATACCTACAATACAATATTTAGGTGTATGTGGTGGAAGTGCTTCTGGGAAAACAACTGTGGCTAGAAAAATAATAGAATCGTTAAATGTACCATGGGTTGTACTGCTTAGCATGGATTCATTTTATAAGGTTTAATTTATTAATAATAGTATAAATTATATAATTAAAATTAACAACTTAACTAATTTATCATTTTATCATTAGGTGCTAACTGCAGAACAACATGAGAAAGCTGCCCATAATGAGTATAACTTTGATCATCCAGAAGCGTTTGATTTTGAACTCTTAACTTCTACTTTGCAAAGGTTGAAAGATGGCAAAAAAGTTGAAGTTCCCATTTATAATTTTGTCACACATGCTAGAGAAACTAAAACAGTAAGCATTATATTGCTTCTTTGGTATTATCTATTAACTAAAATAATTGAAATTTAAACATTTTTTATATTTTGTACTAACAGGTGAATGTTGATCAAAATAGTTTTTAGTGTTTATGTTCAACTAAATTTATTAATTTAGAAGTTTAATTTAATTTGTATCTCATTCATTTAAACTAGTCATTCTCACCTATAGAGTAATTTTATATATTATAATTATTTATTTGTTTGTTTTAGAAAACAATGTATGGTGCAAATGTCATAATATTTGAAGGAATTATGGCATTTTATAATTCAGACGTTTTGAAGGTTAGTATCATTTCATCAAAATTAAATATTAATTTAAGAATGTTAATGATACTTTAAACAGTTAAACTATTAATTAATAATTAATGATGGGTCAAATTTAAATTTTCACAAACTTGAACTGAATTCTGACATTAAACTGTTTAAACTAAAACTTAAAATTGAATCTTATTCAAACTTAAAAATTTAACCATATTATAACAAGTTTTAAAAATAAAATAGTAAAACAATATTTACCTAAAACAAAAAAATCAAATTAATTTGTTGTCATTCTCAATCTCAAGCATTCTAAACTTACGCTCCTCAACTATTCCAACTGTTGAGATGTTCAAACTCAAATTTTATTATTTTAATCAAATTTCTTAAAGTAAGTTTTCAGAACTATACATACTTAATAGTTAATACTTATTATAAATATTTAAAATATTCAGTTAATTGTTTTCTATAATACTTTAAAACTCTTTCACCTTATTAGTTTAACTCTTGGGATTAATATGTTAAACATAAAAAAAAATATTTCCATTTTATAGTTTTTACTAACATGTCCTCTAATCATAATTATTTAATTATATATATTATATATTGTACAGATGTTGGATATGAAGGTATTTGTAGATACTGATGCTGATATCAGATTAGCAAGGAGACTTAAGAGAGATATATCTCAACGAGGTAGAGATCTTCAAGGTGTTTTAAAACAGTATTGTAATATGGTAAAACCATCATTTTCACATTATATCGCTCCGTCCATGATCCATGCCGATATCATTGTACCTCGAGGTGGAGATAATACAGTAGCTATAGAATTGATTGTTCGGCATGTACATAAACAACTGCAAGCGGTAAGTTTAACTAATGAATCTTACTTTCTTTGTGTGTTTAATATTATTATTGCTTTAATTTAAATTTAAGTTGCAATATTTTATAAAGTCTTGTGCAGACTTACCGTAAACATAACAAATTAGATACTAGTTATTAGTTGATATATATTTTTATCTTTCTGACTTGTTAAAAATAGATTAGAATAAATTAATATTATCTGTGAAGTACCGAAATGTAACCAGTATTAATTTATATTTGTGTTGATTTTTTTTTATCATTTATCAATCATTATTGCAAAAACTATTAACATTTTTAAAAATATTATTAATTGCTTGATAAAAGCTTCACCGGATATGTTATTGTTAAAGTAAGAAATCCATTATTTTATTATTTAACAAACTGCTTTAGTTAAAGTATTTACATTAAAATTAAATTAATACTATATCTAGAAATTATATAGAAACAACTAGCTATTCTAACCTTTACAATCCCTGTTTGAGATCAGTTAGAGTATATACATCACTAACTTTACTAGTTAAAGAGTAGATATAAAATTTTTATTTTGATATTAAAAACAATTGATTAAATTCAGAAATAATTATTTATTTTATATTGGAAATATTATTCACATAAATTTAGGAAAAAAATAAAAAAAATACTCATAAACAGTTTGACAATTTCAGTAAGAACACTTCAGTATCCATTTTAGTAATACCTAAAACAATTTCTATATAATATAATTTGTTCCAAATATTTTGAAAATTCAGCTAATTTATGAACTGTCTAAATTGGAACAGTAGAATACCACTAGGTACACTATATGCATAACTGAACAATCAAGAGGAATTTATAAAATATCTAAGAATATTATATTATATTGTTTATTGTTTATTGTTTTCATTTGGTTAGTGTATAAAGTTCATGGATATTTCTTGAAATAACACCATTTCATAATTTAATGCAAACACATTACCAAAACAATTGTTGCCATTACACAATAACCAGCTTGAAAACGTAGATGATATTTTTATCACTAATTTTAATTAATCTAAATCTTAAATTGAAAATAACAATCATAATTTATCTGTAAATAAGTATCTTTACCTGTCAGACTGAGAGAACAAATATAAATTGTCCTCTCAAAATATATTAATTTTTTTCTAGATTATTATTTAGGTCATTTAATTACTATTAGTAGTCCAATAAATTGTAATTAGTGATAGAAATTGTATTACAAAAGTATTTTTGATAATAACATTTAGTGCATTTATTTAGATTTTATCTTATGTTAGTAATTCATAGTATTCATAGTAGATTGAAAAAATAAAAATGTTGATAGATCCTTTTCTTATGAATGCCATAATACAAGTTTTGTACGAAAAAAGTAAATAAGTAAAAGAAGCTAATGATCAAATTAGGTTTAAGGCTACATTCAACTTTTAATGTTTGAATAGGTCAGAAAAAATCACTTTGCTGCATTATGAAAGGATTCCAATTACCTAACGCAATTTCAAACATTGCGTAATTTTGGTTGAGAAGTTAAGAGAAACATTGAGAAATGATAATATAAATGCTAAAACTTTTAATAGACTATTTGTAATCATAAGTATTTGTGATTAAATTTCATTGTTTTACTATTATTTATATTTTATTTCTTATGATAAAAGAAAAAATAATTTTAATAAATGTATCTGTTTAAAACAATTTAAAACGCATTATTCATTTAACTACTTTAATACTGAGTTTAACAAAAATGAACATAATAATCTTCCAAAAATAATTATAAAAAATTTATATTTACCAGAAGTTATTTTGCATCATTGGTTTCATCATAAAAGCCTATATAAGTTCAAACTTAACTCTAAAAAATGTGAGGCAGAGGTTATACAAAGTAAGACATGATTTAATCAGTGACATTCATTTTTTCACACTTAGGTAAATATGTTTATGTAAAAAATTTATTTTAGACATGATTACGTTTTTGATAAACAGCGGAGGAGTAAATTTAAAACTTTGAATAATTAAAAAAAAATATTATCGTAATTTCAGATTTCATAGATTTCAAGTAAGTCACATAGAAAAATAAGTACTAGAAACATGACTGATCACTGAACTTATTATTTGCTAGCGTGTCAGCCAGTGTTGTACTGCTATTTAAACTCAAAAGCAATAACGAATCACTTACTGTTGATATAACATGTTAAACACTAGTAATAATGTTTGATTTCCTCCTTAAAAAAAAATTATATTTCTAAAAATGTAAAAATAATAATAAATGTCACTTACAAAAATTTTGTATTCAACAAATAAGAACATACTAATCTTTCAAAAATAATTGTAAAAGTATTATATTTACTAGTTAAGTTGGTGCACACCGATCATTCATCATAGAAACCTATAAACGTTTCAAACTTTGTACTTCCAAATATTTAAAAATGTGACACAATACACATTAAGTCCTTATTTAATCAATGCCATTAATCTGTTTACCACTTCTAAGATCTTAGTCTTTGTAAAAAATATATATATTTTTGACATAATAACATTTTGGCAAACTGCTGAAGTGGAACTAAATTGTTGAATAATTTATACAAATTATTATCACAATATAAGATTTCATAGGAATGAAGTAATAAAGAAAAATAATTTAACTGGAAACATGACTGATCACTTAACTTAATGTTTTGCTTGTGTGCGAGTGAGTGTTTAAGTGTTAACTGCTATTTAAACTCAACAAAAGGAATGACAAATTCCTTATTGTGACTAACATGTTAAAACCAAGTGTTAATAGTTAATTTCCTCATTAAACAAATATTTTGTTGTATCAAAATAAGAATTTTATCTCAAAAATAATTTCTATACAATTAATTTAATATAATTTTCATTACACATTGTTGACAATATTTATTTATCATTTATTTAGACTTTTGAATTATGGTTTATTTTTGTAACAAGGTTACGTCAATATATATATATATATATATATATAATATATTATATTTTATATCTAATTAATTCATACTATAGGTAGTGTTGTATTATTTGCTTGTATGTGTAAATAACTAATAAGTCATTAAAAAATTTTATAAAGACTGAAATAATGTCAATTCATTGTTTGTAAATATCTATGGTCGTTTAAAAAAATGTTATCTGTGTAATATAGACAAGTTGTGATTGGCTGATGTGTGTATAGTCATTCAATCATTGTTAATGATTGTAAAAATATTATAAAATACATAATTGTAAGACAATAATAAATATGGTCTTACATTTAGTTTTAAATGTGAATTAGGTGTAGAAAGTTAGATGACAATTATATTTTCGTGTATAAATTAACTTTAAAATAAGTTAATAAAAAAACAAATAATATAGGTACATAAATATATTTTATTAATGTATCCATGTTTTTAAAAAAACATCTTTTAATTAATTATTATTCTATGTTTTAGCGAGGGTTTAAATTACGAGAAACACTTGCAATGTCTTATGTCGGTCAACCTCTACCCAGTTCTATTCATCTATTGCCATCTACACCACAAACGCAAGGCTTACATACGTTCATACGAAACAAGGACACACCCAAGGATGAATTTATATTTTATTCCAAACGGCTTATTAGACTAGTCATTGAGTTTGCGCTATCATTGTTGCCGTTCAAAGTAAGGAATATTATTTTTATTTTTAATCTCAAAAAAATAATAGAAATATCTTTATAAGGTAGTTAATTAAATCTATTGTGTTATATTTAGGACGTTATTGTAGATACTCCCCAGTGTGTTCCATATTCTGGTAAGAGATGTGCTAGTGACAAGATATGTGGTGTGTCGATTTTGAGGGCTGGAGAAACAATGGAACAAGCCGTTTGTGACGTTTGTAAGGACATACGTATCGGGAAAATTTTGATTCAAACAAATAGATCTACTGGTGAACCAGAAGTATGTGACTTGAACATTTACCATGTTTAGTTGATTTAATAAACTAATGTTGTTTAAATTTAGCTTTATTATTTGCGCCTACCTAAAGATATTAAAGACTATATGGTAATTTTAATGGATGCCACAGTAGCTACTGGTGCAGCTGCAATGATGGCCATTCGAGTACTTTTAGATCACGATGTTCCTGAAGAAAATATTTTATTGGTATCATTACTAATGGCTGAATCTGGTATGTAGGTTGTTGTATTAGATATTGTAACTTGTTAAATTATTGATAATATTTTTAGGGGTGCACACAATTGCATATGCATTTCCTCAAGTGCGCATCGTCACATCAGCTGTCGATCCAGAAATAAATGAAAAATTCCATGTTTTACCAGGAATTGGTAACTTTGGTGATAGATATTTTGGTACTGAACCAGAAGAGTACATATCCAGTTAGTGAAGTCATTCAACTGAAGTCCTTAATAAATTGTGCTAAATTTTTATTACGAGTTTTATTTTAACTTACTATTATTTTTCAAATATTAATTTCTCACAACACTATATATTAAGGTGTTATGAAATTGGATGTACTTAACGCAATGTAAGACTTCTAGTATTAATCAGATTGATATCATCGAATAAACAATTTTATTTTATAATGAGTTTTAATGTGTCCAAATAATTTGTATATTCTTAATTTTCATCACATATAAATGTATGGCTGCCCCATGCCGGAGGTACATTTTATAATTAATTATTGTAAATGTGTGTGTTAAATAAAATAATACATACAACTTTATATTACAATTAATGGCAGAACACGCCACCAACATAATGGTCATTAATCACTTTAATAATTATTCTACACTGTTATTTTATTATTATTATATTTATATTTACAATATAGTAAACTAAAAGGTGGCATATAAAAGAATACCTATACATGTATGTCCTGTTTGTCCTTACAAAAATAATCTAATAAAAATGAACTATGGGTAATCCAAGTCTTACAGTCAAAACACTTTGCACAGGATAACTTATATGCTCGGAATATAATATACATGAAAATAAAGTTGAAGTGTTTGTCTGGGGTAATCTTTGAAATTACTAAATCACTTTTGACTGGAGAGAAGTTTGGAAGGAATGCTCTAGGCTAATTTTATCAAGAAATTGTTTATAATTTATATAGAAGGATAAAACAGTTCCAGTTGATATTATTTAATTTAGTTGTCACAGACAAGAATCTCCTATTACAATTGTTCTGTTAAAATATACCAATATCCATCTCAGTTTGAACTGTCCGTAAAGTGGGGTGCTATAGACTTTCATGAGCTAATAATCTTTGTTGTTGCTACAATAAACAAAAAAAAAGTGCCTACAGTAAAAAACCAATGATTGTATAATATTATGCTAGTATGCTACACATTACTTATTAGTGAAAATTTAATATTTATAATTCAAGTAAAATTAATGAAGTTCTATTATTCTACCATGCCATATTGCCATCATTTAATATATTTTATTATTGTATAGATAATAATATAATAGTATTAAAAAAAAAAACAGTAAATGTACCTAAATATATTATTATAAGTGTATTATATTAATAAGTGGTAAAAATGAAAAAGTCCACAACAATAACACTACAAAGGGGTTAAAGTGGGAAAAATTTCCAGAGGGGACTAATGTCTCCATATAGTTTTAAGCTTTCCATATATAATTTTATGTATAATGTCTAATGTATAAAATCCTAATTTTTTAAAGGAGACGCTTTATAATTGTAAATATATGAATTATTGTTTGATATTGATATGATGGTTATTAGTCGATTATCATTAAAAAAAATTTGAAAATTTTCCGTCGTTGAAAATAAAGATAAAAATATTTTTTGGAAGCAATTACTATTTTATTTTACTTAAGTTTTTGATTATTTTTGAAGGTATACTGGGTATAAGCACGTATACTTGCGTATCTCTAGTAATTTTACAGGGTATACGCTGAATCAGTAAACTGGTGATAGGGTATACGTCGTATACCCGCGTATACCCTCCCAAACACCACTGATTATAGGGGTGTCACCGGTTTCCGCCAAAAATTACCTTTCCGTTTTCCGCCAATATCTTTTTCCGCCAAATCAGAAAAAACGTCATTCCTTTTTCCGCCAATTATAAATTTTTGAATTTTAAAGTTTAGGAACCCTTACGTAAAGATTTAATAATTGCACACTATAGAGGTAAAAAATAATAATATTTTTTCCATTTATTACTTATTATATATTAGTAATAATATTAGTGTACCGACAAAATAAGTCAAAAAATATAATTTTATCATAACACTTATTAGGTA
>WHPZ01560285.1:0-12305 GCA_016617965.1 Macrosiphum rosae
CTTTTATTTTTTTAAATGTGTTTTAATTTTTACATTGGCCTAATGACTTTAATAAGTTCATCTTTAATCTTATATAGATGAATCGATTCATTAGTAAACTGAATTATTTTCTTATATTAACACTAACTAGTTTTAAATATTAAAAAATATAATATAATAAGGTATAATATATTAACTATCGACTATCGTTATGTTTTATATTATATACCTAATTCGAGTAAAGGTATTTCCAATTTTATTAGGAAATCGATGGACTACATATTACATTCAATTAAATGGATATTTAGTATATAAAGAAAAACGTTGTACAATTTCAAATTTGTCTTATTTTATTTATAGTTAACGTCCCTGTAAATAAAGTAAGACGAAAAAAGTATTTAAAATAGTATTTGATTTAAATACAGATACTTTCATAAATAAGTATTCAAATGCTGTGCCCAAGTACTTTTTTTAAATGTATTTAGAATACTTATTTGAGTACTTAAAAAGTATTTGAATATTTATACTCAAATACTTTTACTCAAGTACTTTACAAGCCTGCACACAATTTATATTATATTATTATATTATTTACAACGTGTCACAATAGTTAATAAATAGGGGTCGACGAAGAACAACGAGAGTGAGAGAGAGAGAGAGAGAGAGAGAGAGAAAGAGAGAGCCCGAGCTAACTAGGAAATACAAAAGACTGGATATAAAAATTATTTTATAAATTCCTTTGATATTCACGAAATGTGAGCAATTAGCAAGATACGCACAAAATTATTATTAACTATATCTGCAAGCAATTGATGATAAGAATAATATTCATTATTTATTAAAAATAATTTTCAAATAAAAAAAAAATGTTTATTCTTTAATTCCGTGGCTTTGTCTTTCTGTGTTTTTCATTTGACCATGGCCGCATACAATTTATAATACTATAATATTATTATCTGTGATTTGACTTAAAAATACAGTGGAACCTCGATAACTCGAACCTCTATAAAATTAATTTTCGATAACTCTAATTTTTTTTTGCCCCCAACCGATTAGAGATATCGAGGTTTTACTGTACTGTAACAAATATAATATTTCTTATATTTCTTATTTTGTTTATTTAAAATGGTTCTTTCGTGCTCTACAAAAGGCTGCAAAACTAAGAGCTTCTAGGTTATAATATTTAATTCCACAAGCAAATGAAAATGTGATCTTTACATATTATACCACGTCAGTGATGCCCGCGTAGCCACTCGCTAGCTGTTTGGACAAAAAAAATTGAAAATATCTCTCGACTTGCTATACAACACCCCCTCAAGTTGGCCGCAAGGTAACCGCCGTGTATCCACTCTTAATAACAACTGTTCAATTTAAATAGTGGTATACGTATTAAGAGTGGATGTACCCTGTGACCAACTTGAGGATAGCAAGTCAAGGGATATTTTAGATTTATTTTTTTTGTCCAAACACAACTCAGCGAGCATATGGCAACCCAGCCATCACTGACGTCCCCCCAAAAAAAGAGTATCCCGTAAAGTAGGAAATGGTATACGTATAACAGAAAAAATCCTGAAAATGTTATAATATTTTATTATAAATAAGTATACATTATGCACAGTCAAAATAATATACATGTATATTTATGTAATTTACTTTAATAAATATCTTGATTCTAATGATATACCAAAACCAACATTAAGTTGATCCTTGTCTAATGGTGAGCATTTTTTATTACAGGTTACTACCGGGGTGCTCGACAGTCAACAAGACGACGTGCCAGCATGAAATTTTCCCCTAACCACTCGGAATAATGTCTTAGTGAACCATCAATGGATACAAGCTGCTGGGTAGCATCCTGGAAAATAAGATCACTATACGGTTCTGGTGACTCGAACATGCTAAAACTGAAATTAAAACAAATTTATAACTATACAATAGGTCAAATATAAAGATTGTCAACCACTCACGTAAACTTGTCAATAGATTTCCTGCCATACCACTGCTGGGCAGCCAATAACAGATTGGTGAATGCAATCACTTCAGTATGATTATAAGCTTCACCTCCACGAGTTATAACAGCGTTAGCTTTGACTTTACCCAAGCTACACCTCTCGTAATCATGAACTGATGATCTACCTGTGTAAAATAAAACAAATTATATTGTTGTTAAATATATACATATTGGTAACATCAAATTTATTATGCTGCTAATATAAAATTTTGTTAAAAATAATACTATATTAAAAAAAAAAAAAAAATTCTAAAATTTAAAGTATTTTGACAATTTTTGTTATTCACAAAATTATTTTGATAATTAATATACTATCTATATAAATATTGATTCTAAAAAATGTAGTCCTCGCCATTTAAAATTTCCAGATATGTGATTAATGTACTTCTCATCATATTAGGTTAAAAGTCGCATTGACTGATATAGATATTTAATGAGATTGACACTGAGAAGTTGAAACAATTATGTTTTATGGAGAAATTTTGTCACAGCAAAATGTAAATTACATATAAGGTTAAATTAAATAGATAAAGGTCTCTTATGACATATTTTACGTTTAAATAATTGTGGTTTATTAAGTCATGTTCCATTTAAGTACCTACGTTAAATCTCTAAGCAGAAAATGTGAGTATTCAATAAATATTGAACTTTTAATTACAGTTTTATAATAGTTCTAGACCGTAATAACACATTTATAATACACATTCCATTAGTTTTTTTTTTAGAATTATTAATATAGCAATAAATCAAAATACAATGATGAGATATATGTGACTATCAAAAACGTTTAATCTCTCTAATTATAAATAAAATATAATACAAATGTTATTTACCTACTACCTATTTGTTATCATTATTTATGCCTAAGATGAATATAAAATATGATAACTTAATTTGGATAGTAAATATATTTAAGAGTAGAATTGCATAAAAATACATTTTAAAATACCAACATTATACTATAATATTATAAATCTATTAAAGTTATTGTAAATTAATGTAGTTTAATAAAATGCCTGTTGCCTGTTTGTGCTATTACTGAATATTGCAAAAGTCGGTATTAAAATAAAATAATAAGTAATAATATATTTGAACTATTTGTTTACCTAATATAAGTTTTTTATTAAATCAGCTACTGGTTATATTTAATATTATTATTCAAGGTTTAAGTTGTAAAAGTATTTCGTACATAAAATTAAAAAAATACATACTTAAAATGCATGTTTGAAAGTTAAAATAAAAGTCATGTTTTTAGTCGGCTCTTGGAATTAAATGTGAACCTTCAAATATAATTTACTTTAGTGCTAATTTTTTTTATTATTATTTGTTTCTGAGTAGAACCTGAATAACTTGCTAAAAAAATTTAAAATCAACGTTTTTGGACATCAATATTTTTTATCAAATCATCTGAACCCCTTAGAAAGTAATTGCCGACAACCCTGTTGTAAGCTGAAATATTTTATAATGATATATTTATAAGCAATTTTAAATTGAAATAGAATAAAATATGGTAGTCAGAAAAAATTATACATTTTTACATTTTTTTCTCTGGGCTTTTTATTTGTATGAATTTATTTTACAGTTCCAAAAAAATATTTGAGTCGATTCAAAATTCAAAATTCAAAAAAAAAATAAACATAATCCCAGAATACAAATGATCCAAAACCATATTATTCTTTCATATCCAAACATTCAATATGAATTCCTTCTAAGCAATGATAAATAATTGAAATCAGAATTTTTTTAAATTAAAAACATTATAAATAACATGCAGAACAAAAACCTACAGTCTACTAGACTGTTGTAGATTTTCTAACTCTGTTTTAGTATATAAAAACTGACCATCAGGACACAGAAGTTCAAAATCATCAGTTAAAGTATTTCTTGCCCACAACTGTTTGCGTCTTCCACCTACATTCTCAAACACTGTGGTATGTTTGACAAAAGCTACATTTCCACCACCTTCGACCAAACACCTTAAGGCTCCTAGGGAAAAAAATAAAGTTTATATATTCATTTTTAATATTAGTAATAATTAATAAATAATATAATAATCTTTTTAATTCTAAAGCAACTTTACCTGTGTAGCCATAAAAGTCTTCAGTGGCATCCCGTTTGCAGTACCGATAACTAGAACCTCTACATAGATGACAAAGGTTATAATAAGGTAAACCTGAGTTAAATTCATTGTTTAATGCACCGGGTACACAAGATTTACTAAAGTATTCAGAGGCAGCTTTTATTGAGTCACATCCATAACTTCGTATCCACCCATTATTCATCAAAAATTCCATTGGTATAATCCATCCACCACCAGAATATAAACTCGGGTGACATGTCATTTTACCTAAAATTATGGGCAACAGTATAGTATTTGTTTGGATTTTTTATTTTATTAATATTAAGCATCGGCAACTATGGCCATTAGCATTTTGTAGGGGATTACGGAACGCATGTATGTTGGGCGAGGATTCATCACTAAAAACCCAAATGGTCACCCATCCGGGAACTAGAGATGTCGGCCGATTCTTGACTTCAGAACACGTTAGTGACAGAGGCCAACCACCGAGTCACACCAGGACCCATTAGATTATTTAATAAGTTTAAAACAAACCTTTTAAAAATGATATTTCAGTATCCCGATCCTCTACTTTTGCAACAGCCACAACATAATATTCAGGTTCAGGTAGATCATACACTTCAGTGATAAATGGTATTTCATCATAATGCAGTCCAGCGGTATAAATATCGCCAGCATCCATCACTGCAACATCTGCATTTCTGTTAACACAACAAGCCATAAATATTACTAATTTGTTTGTTTGCTGTATAGAGTGATTACAATTTAGTTTTAACATACCCATTTCTAATGGCTTGCATACAATAGACTTGACTGTAACCTCGGAAACAATGCAATTCAGGAACCAAAAGTTGAACTTTTAATGCCAACTATTGCATACAAAAAGAAAATTAATAACAAACTTGTAAAAAATAAACATGTATAATATATTAAATTTATTTACCTTCATTTTAATACATTTATCCATTTCTGGCTCAGACGTTACACAGAGTGTCATTTTGGAAACAGGACAATACCGTAATCCGTGTACAATGTCCATTGCTTCTCCTAAATAACTTGTATATGTTTGTTGGGTTCCTTTTACAGGTCGTAAACCTCTTGTTGAGTCCTACAACAATAAAAGCAATATTTTCTATTTATTTTTAATAATTGTTAATTTGTATAAATATTCAACTTCTTTTAAGTATATTCATTAATAACATAGTGAATCAGCAACAGCACTTTTCAACACTGGCTTTTTATTCTATAAACAGTAAACACAATGGGTCCTAAGAAATTATCGCGATTGTTTTTCCAAGTTCACTAATGACAAATGTAAATGATATTAATTTTATTTTTTATAAAATATAAAATGTATTTTAGCATAAAGTGTAAATGTTGTGTTTATTTTCATTGAAACAAAATTAAATATAGTTCTATATAAAAGTATGTAATTTTGTGCAAATCTTATAATTTATAATACATTTTTAACCAATTTTTAACCTGTTTTATTCATGCTAATAAAATCTACTAAATTATAAGAATAAAACAAAATACGTTTAAATTTTATTTTTATTTTAAAATAATTTCAAGTGTTATATTTATTTACATACATTTATTTGCAATTTATACTTAAAATAATTATAAACTACCTGTAACAAAAGATTGTGGTGATTGTCATAAGCTAAAGAATCAAATAAATCAAAACGTTTGGTAATATTGTTGTTTATTTGAGACTGAGGTTGATTGGTTTCTCCTGCCCAGTATATGTCAGGAGCCCTAAATGTGAACTGTTGTGCGGATGTTGGTTTTCCATATAATCCAATTACTTTCTAATAAAATTAAATTTAAATAATGTTAAAAGTTATAACTTATAAAAATATTTGTATTACTACTCAGCTAATGAAAATTGACAAAATGCAAAAATGTAAGTTATAGTATTTATGGGTTTTTCTTAACCCTAGAGCACACGCTTCACGTTCAAAAAGACCGGGCTTTTAGAATTTTGTTGATTGTTTCAAAAATATGAAATATTAACCTAATCCTACCTAGGTATCTTATAATTAGGTAATAAACTAAAATTAAATACAACTCCCAACTGTATACGATCTGATGTCAGTAATATATAAGTGTTCAAAGTTCATTACCAGGCATTACGTATTAATATACGGTCAAAAAGACTGTGTGGGTGATCGTAAAAAATCAAATATGGGTTATTTTTAAACTGTGTTTCTAATAATTGCTGCTCGATAAATGAAATTGATAGTTATTATATTTTCATTGTGACTGATTAGCTGACCATGATTTGCGCCATACTGTGTGTGACTAAAAAGACCGTGTGCGTGTATTCTCGTGAATATTTTAAAAGCGTGTGATCTAGGGTTAAAGTATGGCATTAAACAAGTGTTAAGACAATAATATTTTTTTATTTAGTTTTTTTTGCTTTGATTAATATTTATTAAAATTTTTATCATGGAAATTATTTTATGCTACATAATACCCGTAGCCATCTTTGGTATGAAATACGAGCAGAAGATGTTTTGGTAGATGAGGTCATAATAGCATCAGTTGGCACTGGTCCCCAATTACAGGTATTGAATTCACTGATTGGATGTCTTGAACCATCCACACACAATAGTTCTAAATCGTCTTCTCTGATTTTACCTAAATTTTTAAATGGTAAAAATATTTCAGATATTTTATAAAGAAGAAAAACAATCTGTCTAAACAACTTCAATCATATATAAATATAATATATAGAATGATTGGTCATATTTTATTTCTTACTGATTAATGATGGATCCTTTAACATTTCCAATACAGTTGTATGTCGTAAAAATGCGATATCACCTGTCTCAATTAAACATCTGAACGCTCCTTCGTCACCAGCATATGGATCGTTTGATGTACATTTTTGGCCAGAAACTTTGGTGGCGCAGAGAGTACATAAACGGGCAGAATTATCACCTAAAACAATGTTTATAAATTAGTACTTTGTATGTCTAATTAAAATGTCTATGACAATATAATTAGTAACAGCATTAAATATAAAAATGAATTACCCATTAGGTTGTACTTGGCACTTAATGAATTTACAGCACAACTGTGACCAAAGAATTCTACAGTAGTTTTCACATGGTTATTACAGTCAACAATTTTCATATAGCCTTTAGAAATAAGCTGACAATAAAAATTCAAATATTATTAAAAGATTATAAACAGATTAATCAATTTTGAATGATGGTTAACCTTACAGTATTTATTGGTACATTCCATCCAGCTTGAGTACCAACCCCAGCAAAACAAGCCTTTTTACCCTTCAAATCCCCAAGGTTATACACGTCTTTTAAAGTGTTCTTTTTTATTAAAGCAACAGAGTAATATTCAGTAGAGCCATCTGAAAAAAATTATAAAACAATATTTAGATTTGTAAATAAAATATGTCTAAGCATTAAAATAATTGTAAATTGTATTTAAAATGTATTTATTAATACCTTCAAATATTTGTTGCATTAATGGTATCAAACCATTATATCGGCCACCAACATATACTTCTCCAGCGTCTAAACTCAAAATGTCTGCTGCGTTGTTATCTAACTTCATCATACAGTCATCTTTATTAAGTCCCTAAAATGTTTTGATTAAATAAATTAATAAGTGTATTGTACATTGTATTAACTAAATATATGCAAACGAAAAAATATATGGGTTATTCGATTACAATAATCCAAACAAAATCTCTATTAAATTTTTATTATGAAATTAAATCTGTATGAGAAACTTTAATTTCAAATTAAGTATTCAAGAATAAAAATGTTTACATATATAAGTATATTTTAAAATATATTTATTATCAGAACGATATTATTACATTATTATTAATATTAACTGCTTCTGTCATTCATATCATAGGCATACACAAACACGTCATATTATATATTATAATCTAATACATAAATACTAAAAGTTATATATTATATACTTTCAGATAATTTCTCAGGATTTTTAAACTAAATTCTTGATATAAAAGTTAACAGTAAGAGATTCCAAACTGCAGATTGCGTCGTCTCAGATATACTGTATTTAAATGTACTAATATTTTATAGGATGTGGTAATAATAGTATTTTACTATCTCAAAATATTACATATACATTTTCTTTCAAATTTAATGAAAGGTAGAATGAAAACACTGAAAATATATTTAATTTAGAAATAAAATAATAAGATTGTTGAACATGATTATTTCTAATGAAAATAATTAAATAACCGTAATGTTGATAAAATGATTTTAAACAAAGCACTATTGTGTGTACCTATATAATCAATAATCATTATAAATTAGTTTGTCATTGAATATTATTTTCAGCACTTTCAAAACATAGACATTACAACTATTATTTTTATACATGATATACATGGCGGTAAGTATTTGATTTTAAATACAATTACTTTGAGAAAGTATTTTAGAATTTTAGAATACTTTTTTCAAAAACATTTTTTTTTTGTTTTTATATATAGCTATCAGCACAAGACTATTATACCTGAAAAGTATTTAAAATACCACCCAAATACTATAAATATTAAAGTATTTGAGTAATATTCAAATACTTCTGAAAAGTATTTGAACAAATCTTCAAATGGGGGACGAGGTGGCCGAGCGGTCTAACGCGTTGGCTGTGGCGCTGGCAGTCGCGGGTTCGATTCTCGCCCACTGGGCGGCATTTTTATCCGGGCGAGTCACGGTGTCTGGAAAACAAGTGCCGCTATCCCCCACTCCGGGGCATGGCAGAAACCTTCGGATGCCCCATTCAAAATTCTGCCAAAAATACACCCATGTGTAACACACCTACCATTAAAAACCTACAGTACCAACCCCCCTCCCAATGGCCTTAGTTGCCGCGGGATAATTAATAAAAAAAAAAAAAATTACATAATATATACATATGTGACAATATTAAACAATAAACTATAAACATTTTATATGATAATAATAGCATAACGACAAGATTAGATTATTTTTCAAAAAGATTTAGAATATAAATTATGTTTGAATACTTATAAAGTATTTGAATTGTACCTATTACCCAGGCGCATCACAAAACTGGTACCTTTAATTTGTCTAAAATTAAATATTTACCGGTTTGCAAACGAGTTCCATGAAATCTTTTGGGTTAAATCTCTGTCTATCTCTATAGACAGCTGCAGACAAATTTAAACATTTCGATTGTTCTTGGACATTTAAAGTACACCAAGTAATACAATCAATTTTATCGTTTTGTAGATCTGATATATTCCCTGTAAGTGATTTATAAAACAAACATAAAATATTAATAGCGGATAGGAATAGCTGCCATTAGACAATATATTCTCCAAGCATGCTCACTCCCATTGTTTTGCATTTGTATATTTATTAAATTCTGTTTTTTTTTTCTTTGGAATTTTTAAGTATGAGTACTTAAAGAGCATATTTTAATATTCATATATTTCAATTTTTATATCAATTATCCTTATTTGGTTTTGTAGTAGATATATAGATTTTATTAGGTAACTACTCAATCAAATTTTGCTTTAGATAAATTAACAATTAAATTTATTTTGTCATAGGATAATCTTTACATGGCATCAAAAATCTTTAGTAATTTTGGATATGACTTTTAAGGTATCTATCCAACAATCCCAAAGAATTATTAGAATTTGACAAAATAAATTCAAGGAAAATTAATAAGTAGGTATTAATTGTATTGAAGAAAAAATGGGAGCGTGCATGCTTGGTGAATCACCAAATCCCAGAAAAAAATCTCCTGACTACAATATTAATCTCAACCAAATGCAAATGGTTGAACAAATAGTTTTTAAACGTTAATTAGTATCTATAATATTACCTTTTACCACATTATTAATATTTAATTACAAATACATATCTTATAATATTATATTATATTATTAAAAAAATTATATATTAGAAATAATATATTGTTTTAAATTACGATAATAATATTATATTATGTGTAGTTAAATGTAATTTCAATTATGTGTAATTTAACAACTTCACAAATATAGCATATAAAAATATTTCGAATGATCGATACGCCAAATAAAACAGTTAAAAACATAGTATACAAAACTATTATATAAAATATAGGTAATAATAATAATAATTATCAAACAATAATTTGTTGAATGTAGGCAAGAGGCACCTAGGTACTTACAGTAAAAAGAGCATAAAAAAATATTTCGAGTGATCGACTAATTTAATTGGTCAACAAGAATGTTTAAATTTTTTTGTTATATGTTAATATATACTCACCAGGTACAAAATATGAATATTTGTTAAATTCAGAAATTTTGTCTTGTATTTTTTGAAAATGTAACATAGGTAGTGGCACTGCCCTAAGTTAGTTTATGTTAGAGATAAAATAGGTTTTTCATAAAAACCTATTAAAAACCTACTATATATACCTACTTCATTTTTATATGTTATGTTCTTACTGTGAGTAGGTGACTACACTCAATAAATTATTGTTTGATAATTATTTTATTATTATTATTATTACTTACTATTATCATTACCACCTATATTTTCAATTTTGTATAATATTTTTGTTTATACCTACTATGTTTTGAACTGTATTATTTGACATATCGATCACTCGAAATATTTTTATACTTTATATATTTGTATACATTACTCCACACACAACAACCATAAGTAACATTTGAAGTTTTGAAAAAGTAATATTTTATTTCGGGAATTTAATTTTTACTTAATTATACCAACATAAAATGTCGTTGTTAATTATTCGAGGGATTTTTATTCTGATTACCGAATCACCATGTATATTATGCATACGGACATAAATGTGTTAATACTTACCATGGACGAATGCAATGTTTGCCAAAACTAAACAAACAGCCAAAAAGGTTAGATAACTGTTGGACGTCTTCATTGTATGTTTTTGTGGTGGAAACATCTCTTTAATACATGACAAACCGAAAATTACCTATATAAATCAAATACTGAATGAAACGCTACGACAATTTATGAACTTGAAGAAAGTTCACGTCCATTATCAATGAATACACGATGATCAATACTCACTATAAAGTCACTGGTAGTGTCTGGTACACTCCGGCACTAGTACTTAAATATATAATTTAGATTTATTATAGATTAATAGAGTGTTATTAACAACTAGACAAGAGAATGGACATCCGACATTTGGAAACGTATTATTTTATTCGTGCTTGTAAACAAATAACTGAATGATAAAAGATAACCGCCACAGGTGACACCTGTGTTTCGCATGCGAACCACAGTTACCAGATCTTAAACCGGGACGGGAACAGTTGGGCCCTGTGATAAGAATTGGGTCTCGTGATAAGAAATTATAGCCGATAATTCATTGATATAACTTAATGTTTCGATTTGAGAAGATCGGGAGAGAGAAGAATCGAAAGGCGACTAGGCGTAGTGAGGAGAACGTGACAATTTAGAATTGAACGAGAAAAGGTCGGTTGTGCTACGGTGGTGACGACGCGTTGTCCGGAACCGAACGGTGTCGGCGAGATGTCGGATGTGAGGTGTGAGCGTTGGTGCCAGTCGTTAGTCGACCAAAAACGGCACTGGTCTGAAGCGACGGCATTGTTTGCCGTGTCGGAGGAACTCGGTGGTGAGGCAAGTAGCGAGCGAGTAGAGGGCAGTACGTGTGTACGCGTTGAGAGTCGTTGCCAGGGAGTAAGACTAGTAAGAGTTTCGTGGAGACGCTGTGACATGACGGACGTGGGTCCGTGTCACCGACCGTAGAAAGATAGTATTGTGATGATGGCTCACCATCTACAAGTCAGTTAATCACCAGAGATTTTAAAAAAGTTATTTATTTACTGGACCCAAGACACGACATTGTTGGTCAGTGTGGGGAGGTTGACCAAAAAATATTATAATGTGTCGGGCGGTGGTGTACGGGGTGTTGTATTTATCCTTCTAGCAACACTAGGGATGTTGGTGAATACTTATGAAACTAGATCAAATCATCACAAATTTCCATTATCCACTAAATAGTAATTTTTCATTGATTCAAATTACAAATTACAAAATATACCACTTATACAACTATACAAGTTACGACAAATTAGTATAACCACTGGTTATAACTGTACAGTTATAAATTACAACCAGCTACCGGGCACCTAGAACATAACAAATATTATACTGTGATACTGTATGTCATAATGGATGAATAATTTTATTATATTAT
>WHPZ01560289.1:0-19630 GCA_016617965.1 Macrosiphum rosae
TAAATAGAATAATAAAAAAATTTAAAATTATATCAACTTCTTATTTATTTAATATGCAATAGCTTTATCGCGGTAGTCCCCGAATGCCACTTTTAATATTTTTTTTAAATAATTAACTAATGGTACTTTTCTTCGGGAAAATGTTGAATTAGCCCCAACATATAATTTAACAATCCTATACTCTGTTCACCGAGAGACCGCCCCACGCCCCGACTAAAACTGGTTTCCCAAAGCAGCACCCTAACATTGGGGAACCCATTTTGACAGGTGACGCTGAGGGATGTGCAGAATCGGCGTGTTCTCTCGCTCAACAGAGTTATAAATATAGTATGATTCAAGTTTTTGATATTTGATTTAAAATGTGTATAATATTGTAAAAATTAAAAAAAAACTAGGGTTCTAACGTACATGTAAGCACTAGTATCGGAAAAGTATTATAATGTAAGTGCCAACTAAAATATAAATTTAATTTTAAAATGTTTAACAATTCTATAAAATTGGCACCGGGCTCCTTAACCTAAATATTTTGATAATGTTAGTGTATAGTAAAATACTTATATAAAAGTTACAAGACCCCATGAATAATAGTTATGGACTAACTAAAATAACTAAAATTATTATTGTTCTGAAAAAATTCAATTTTCGTCAAAATTTGAATTTTAAATGCCAATATTGGTAGGTATCTCGTATCCATCAATAGTCGATACAATGGTAATTGATTTACACTCGCAGTAAATTTAAATTTATGTTTTATTTTTGAAATAATATGAATCATGAAGGAGGTTGATGTATGGAATTTAATGGGATCGTGATTCATGACAGCGGAAAATTAACTAAATAAAATGGTTAACAAAAAAAAAAAATGTCCCCAGAGAAATCATATAGGATAAAAAAAATCTCCTACTGACTTAAAATTAATTTCATGTATGAAAGGTTTTGACCAATACTTTAATGTTTAGCTATAGCCCTTTTAGGTGTATAATATACTATACATAATGTTAAGCATAATACAAGTTATTCATCATCCTATTGTATACTTATGGACTACAAACTATACTTTACCTAGGTACTTAATACTTATCCATTCATATTTCAATCAATTTATATTTTGTTCCGCTTTAATAATTCTTTATGAATAGATTTTACTGTTAACCTGAATTAATGCTTATTATCTAGAAGGTTACTCATTGAACATTATTATTTATGACAATAGTATAAAACAGGGACTGGAACCTTGATGATTTTTAAGGTTCTGGTTCCTATTCGGTTACGAGTAAAACTAAAATGTCGATTTCGGTTTCTTTTCGATTCTAAAAATACAAAAAAAATTGTTACCTGATTAGGTTTTTTAGTTATGGAAAAAAATTTGTCAAGTAAAACTATCGGTTCCGGTTTTTAAATTAATTTAAATAAGAGTTTAATATTCAAGGGTTTTGGTTCCAAAAACGGTTCTTTTCGGTGAGGTTCCAGTCCCTGGTATAAAATACATTAAATAGTTAAGGCACATATTAAAATCAATGACTAATTAATAATTATTAGCATAGGCGTAGATAGAATTTTAACCTGGAAGGGTATTTATTTTATGTTTCGTATATTAGAAATTCATAAAATTAAAATACATAGCTATATTTTAAATTAGGTTATAATAGTATTGATGATGCATACAAATGTACAAAATACATACCACTACCTATAGCTTATTTTCTAATAAAAAATAAAACCATTTAATAGTTTGTAAAAATTTACCAAGTATAATAAACCCCAGTTAGTCAATGGGCACCCATGGCTGGTGTCAAAGCATAGTTCACATACAGTAACCAGTTTTATATTTAGTATTTATTAGGTGGCTATAGAAGAACAAATTTTAAATTTCTATCCGTCATTCATAACTGTATATCCTATTAAGAAAAATCTACCAATTTTACAAATGGTGAGGAGCTCCCACAGGTAAAATTACGTCGGCCACTGGTGGGTGCATGTAAAATCGACTTTGGGGTTGTACTTGTTAAATTTGTTTGATAGTAGCATGAATGGAGACATTTTACTACTATAAGTTACACCATATTGTTATTTATTATATCAAATAAAATGCATACTTTAAACCATGGTAGGTATCTTTTCAAGATAAATTATATCTTATAATTATATTAGAGTACATTTTTAAACGCTTTTTAACACTTTTTTACAAAATTGAATAAGTTTAAAAAATTATTCTATTAGTATTTTGAGATTTTATAAATAAAAAATACCCAAAATATTGCAGGTGAATTTAAAACAGAAGTTTTCATTCGATAAATTATATTTTGGAATCATATTCAAGTAAAATGTACTCATATTTAAAAAAACTAAGGATATGTATAAGGTAATTGTGTAAACTTTAATTCATATTTATCTAAATTAAATTACATTTATTACACTGACAAAAATTGAAACAGGTGTGAATTGTTTATATAATAATATATACATCAATACAAAAACGATTAATTAGTATTATATACACTGGAAGTTTGTAGATTATTAAAGAGATGAATATATATTAATTGATGCATCATCAGATACTGATACCATTTTATCGCCAGTCGAGTTATATTTCACACACCATACTTTGTCTTTATGTTCTTTTAATGTATTTAAACAACTACGGTTGGCTACGTCCCAGACTTTAACCGTATTATCAGCACTGCCCGAAACAAAGCTTTTACAGTCTGGTGAAAAGTCCACACTCAATACCCATGAACCATGACCAGATACAGTTCCCAATACTTCAGCATGATGAACTGCATAGATTTTCATCTGACCATCATCTGCTCCTGTTAATAAGTATTTAGAATCCGATGAAAAGCACAATGATCGAATTGGCATAGCATGTCCTTCAAGTGTGTGAGTAAGTTTGCCCGACAAAACATCGAAGACATTGATGATACCATCTAGAGCACCACAAGCTATGTATTTACCATCTGGACTGTAAGCTATGCTCAATGTAAATTTTCCTATTAAATAAAAAGAACATATTAATTTTACATTTATGATTTAATAAGATCATTAAAATACCTCTAGTGTCAAATGTTTGTTCTTGTTTTCCTGTTTCAACGCCAAACAAATTAATTTTACCAGAATGACTACCAGAAATAATGTAGTTGTCATCTGGTGAAAATGCAATTGTCCATAATTCAACAGGTCCAATTGAGAATGTTTTTATTTTCTCTCCTGTCGTAGTGTTCCATAACGTTAACGTGGAATCTAATGCACTGGATGCAATTATCGATGCATCTGAATTCAGTGCAACAGATATCACACCTAGTGAATGTTCACTTAGAGTTTTGTCAAGATTGAGATTGGTCGCCTTGTCATAATTCCATATTTTCACAGTTTCATCAATGGAACCAGTAACTATACAATCAGATGAAAGTTCTTGTACTTCTTCGTCGGACTCATCACCTTTGTCGAAATCGTCTCGATCTATAGTTTTTGTAGTCCGCAATTCACCCCAATC
Organism: Macrosiphum rosae; assembly: GCA_016617965.1. Taxonomy (NCBI): domain Eukaryota; kingdom Metazoa; phylum Arthropoda; class Insecta; order Hemiptera; family Aphididae; genus Macrosiphum; species Macrosiphum rosae. The sequence continues at coordinate 3,494 of WHPZ01560289.1, forward strand.
GCATGACCAAATACTATCGTCGTGGGCATTGCTGTGTTTATAGGCTAACGTATGCATTTTACGTTACTAAAATTACTCACTTGACATGCAATTTACAAACGAACTATTCAATAATTACATGTATAACATTAAGGAACAATTTAATTGCATAAAATACAAATAAACACCACACTATAAACTTGTATTACTTGTAAGTACTTGGAAACCGGCAACTCAAATGTAGTGTTTTTATTTTTTTTTGTAAATTGTGATAATATGATTTGTAATACGTAAACATTGCAATTATTTGTCAACAGTCCGTGATATTCAAATTAAATGTTTTATTAACATAACCTGTAACTGATGAACAGTGTCGCTAACTGTGTCTTACGTTATTATTGTAAAGAACATAAATTGTAAGACGGCGTATTGGCTATGCAATTTAGCAACATGCATGTCTTGGTGGTTTAAGAACGATAAGCATTTTTTATTTTTGCTGATGTTTATGTTTTTTCCTAATATAATAAATACCAATAATATAAATAGATACTGCAATTTATTAAAATCCAAAATCATTACAATAATTATTGTATTAAAACGATAAATGTACGTTTCAGTCGTTGTATTAGAAGAGTGGACAATATTCAAAATGCGTGTCTTACCCGACGTTATATTTATCTATACAGCTATGCAGTAATAAAATACAATGAATCGATTAAGAGGACGTCGCACCCGCATGTGTTGTCTCCGTCTTACACACGTATGACATAGCAAATTTTCGTTCGCTAGTTTCAATAGGGTGCTGTCATTTTTGATTTTAGAGTGAATTGACCCATTATCAATTTTTTACGCAACAACATTATTTGTGTTCTCTCGTTGGTTTTTTACGATATTTTAATTTTTAAGTGAGTTATGAACATTTTAGAATTTGAATACTTTACATACCCATTACTCACTTAAAAATTAAAATATCGTAAAAAACCAAAGAGAGAACACAGACAATGTTGTTACCTAAAAGTTTGATAATAGGTCAATTCACTCTAATATAAAAACTGACAATACCCTATTGAAACTAGCCAACGAACATTTGCTATGTCGTATGTGTGTAAGACGGAGAAAACACATGCGGGTGCGACGTCCTCTTAATAGCCGATTCGTAAGACAAATATGTCCATCGAAATATTAACAATAATATATTGCTTTCATCGAGAGAATGTGATTACTTCGCGCACACGACTCGAGCCGTGGAGCAGGGATTTGGGTGGTTGGGTGGGGTGCGTCTCATTTTGGTTTGTGTGCAACCACATTTTCTCGGCGAACAGAGTATAGTTTCAATTCACGAAGACTTAATTGTGCGTACCTATATACACATAAAGAGAATCAATATTTGGGAATTTCGCCATAGTTTACACTGCTATCTACATTATAATCAATCTAACTTTAATAAATTGTATGCCCATTACCTGTATAACATAAATATTTAAATGACTAATTAGCAATCACAAATAAAGTCACAAAAAAAAATACTCAAACTCAAACATAAAAATTAACAAAAAACGTGCTTTAATATTCAATAAATTTAAATTTTCAAAAAAAGGAGTAAAAATGTAAAATGATATATTTGAATGCAGATAACCCATATATGGCCATATACATAAAGTTTTGCATAACCTGTGTAGGTACATAGTATAATAATATAAAACATAAATAACATTAAAATTAAATTAAAAACTATAATGATAGGAATCATACAAAATTATTAAAATTGACTATAATGAGTGAATTAGGATTAAGCCGATTAGGGACGTATGGATTACAATATATACATAGCTTAACATCATTCAAGATTAATTTTATCCGAGGAAAAAGAAAACTAAGTAATAATAATACTCTACGATAGTGACCACTAACCAATACGTTTCTCCTATAAAAAACAACTTCGTAGTATAGTTTAATTTGAAGATAAGACAATAATAACGTCCAGCAAAGTAAATGTTATCTTTTAGATCACTTGATTGATATGTGGATTACGTGGGTTGACTTCGAGACTTATTATAAGCCCTTTCTGCTTAGTTAATAATGGTTTATTGATTAAAAACGGTTATTTTTATAGTAAAAATATAAGTTGGAATTCTTATAAGTGCTGTTCCAGGTGATCCATTTAGCATATAAGGGACTCATTTATATTTTATTCACAATATTTAATTCGTTCAAAATCAATGTTTTTGATATTTTTTAATGACAACGTGCATTTTTAATTTTTCATTCTAAAGCAGAATATTTTTTGGAGTATTTCGATCTTTAAAAATCGAAAAACCTAGCCTAGTTTATTAGTTTAAGTATTTAAATTTTAAATCTTTGATGAGTGTAGTAATAGACCAAAATGTTGAGGAGTACCCCTGTACCTCTCCACTCTACTCATCTGAACTTTATAAAAACTTAAAATTGATATATTCTTACTGAAGTATAATATTTTTTGGAGAGCTAGTAGAAGTTTATACATTTTAAGGATTTAACGTTCAGATGTGCAGAGTGGAGAGGTACAGAAGTACTCCTCAAAATATTGGTCAATTACTCCACTCATATAAGCTTTAAAATGTAAATAGGTACTTAAACCTATAAACTACCTACTAGTCCGAATTTTAGTTTTTATAGATCAAAATACTCCAAATAATATTTTGCTTAGGAATATTAAATTTAGATTGTGTAAAGTCATTCATAAGACAATTATGATGATAAAAAATAGTATAAAATGAGTATTTTATTTGAAAATAGTTGTTATATCATAATTACTTAAAGTTATTTAATTATAATTTATAATTGAGGAATTGATTAATCGATTACAATTATAATATTATATATTATATAATCTAGACAAATAAGTAAATAACTGATTATATATATTAATGGTTTAAATATAATAATCAATTTAATTTTAATATATTGTCAAAATAATTTAATAAAGTGATTTACCAAATATGCTCAACTCACTTATATTTAATTATATATATATATTACTTATATTGTATCGAAATTTTGAATTTTTTCATTTTGAATTTAGCAAATTTAAAGACTAAATATTTTCAGATACTCAAATCTTTAATACCATTTAAGGAGTATCCTGTGGTGATACAAATTCTTTTTTTCAAATGAGAAACACTCTTTTTATATTGTTAATGCGATGTTTTTTTTGAAAGTGTTGATGCATCTAAATCAACATTTAAAACGAGTAGTTTATTAGTAGTTATTAAACTCTATGTTCTAAACGTTTTAGATTGAAACTATACTTATATAAGGATAATAATTCTTATTAATGATTTTACATCAAATATAAAAATTAAAAAGTAATATTAAGTCTAATAAGTACACATTATTATTTTCTGACAAAGGTATTTTACGAAAATTAAAATTATAATATATTTATATTAATTAATTCTTAGGTAGTTATTATAAATTATAATATTCAAATCACCATAGCATCCATATATTTAAACATATTACCGCGGACAATTTATCATCATATAATTACATTTATAATGTAATAACATTTTAATAATTTAGAAGTTATTCGTTCGAATTTTGCTTTATTTATAACATCAAAATTAAATTTAAATTAAATAAAAAATATGCTGAACAAATTACTGTAAAAAAGGTATCTTCTCATTTGAAAAAATAAATTTTTATTGACACAGTAGTAAAGGATCTATCACAGTCCTTAAATAGAATAAATATTATAAGTATTTGAAAATTCAGTCTTTAAGTATACTTAAAAATTCTAAAAATCAGAATTTGAAAAAAAAATCATTACTTAAGGAGAAAATAGAGGTGAGTATACTTCGTGAGCATATATGTAATCGAATAAGACCCACTCTGTAGATAATTGAATCACTATTTGGGTGCCGAGTAAATTATAGTTTTTGATTAGCAGAATAATGATGAGTTAAAGAGACTCGAAGATATAAAAACTTAGACCTCCAATATTGTAAACTACAGTTAGTTTTAAGATTTAATAATCGGCTAAGAAATTAATTGTTACAACAATTAATCCTCTATATGTGATCTTTCGGGTACTATTTCTATCTCCATACAATATTATAAGACTTAACAATTTAATTACGTATAAGACAGATATTGTCTATGACTCTAAAGAATAACAGTAATAAGCTGTATAAGTTTAATTGAAAAATTATAAATACTCGTGGTTCGTAATCGTAAACTCAAGTGACTCTTCTTGTAAATCAATAACAATATGACGGAAATAATAATATATATATATATATCCAAATAATACACATAAAACATTGTAACGGTTGTTATCATGTGCACATCCTACCAAATCGTGAGCGTGGACCAATTCCAAAACTCTTAATTTCATAATTAGCAAACGATACGCGTGAATTATATTACTATTTTAAAAACTGTAAAACATACCCAAACAGAATCATACGTACAAATTTTATAATATGTAAGTATTTTGACAATAATGATTGATAATAAAAATAATCATTTTAGATATAATATATAATATAAAAGTACAGTTCAGTAAACATGCATCGTCACAACGACACATCGTACATAATATACGTTGTACCTACTTTATGTACATGTGAAATTATGAGGGCGAAAAATGTACACGCTCACACATCTCGCCGCGTGTAAACACACAAATTCGTTATTATCGAGTTTGTCGTCGGCGCCGAAGTGTGACGTCAGGTCATATTGTTGTGTTTTCATGTGGGTGGATGGGCGGGTCGTAGGTTGCCACCTGTTCAAGAGAAACGGTATAGTTGCAGCCCGAACGTTCAGCCGAGAATTCGCCACTTGTTGGATTTTTCTGTGGATCGTGCAATCGTAATCGCAAGTAAGTCTTAAGTTTTTTTTATTCCATTATACATAATTATTTTTTTACTTTTATTCAACGATTGGACAATTACATTCGCATAATATTATTTAAGAGTACCTAACAACACAATGGTTTAATTTATATCTGCTAATAGAGGCTAAATAAATTTCAGTAGTGAGCTTTAGCGTGAAATAAAAAATTGATAGGTACACAATAAAAATACCAAAATAACAATCAAGTAAATATTATAAATTTTCCTTTTATTAAATAATTTTAATCAGATTTATTTATTGAAAAGCTACAAATATTCATAGCGTAAATAAATTAATACAGTTGTACTGATAATTACATTTTATTTTTACCTAATAAAATTATAAAATTGATTTTAGTATAAAATAAAGATTTTCTTTGAAGCCTTTTCGATGTTTAATGAATAAATATATTTTTTTATTGAATGTAAATATAGAAAATTGATTTTTAGTATAAAATAAAGATTTTATTTGAAGCCTTTTCGATGTTTAATGAATAACTACAATACTGAATACATTAAACTATAGTTTTGTAAAATTTTAGTTTTATATCTTGTATGGATTCTGTAAAAACATAAATTAAAAATAAAATTAATCCCATGTCGAAAAAATATGTATATAATATGCGCTTTAGAATATCAGATCTCGGAAGCCAAAAACACATTTTCTCCAATTAATTGTTTTTATAATTTACACGTATTGACATCATTGCCATTTTAATAATCGACAAATTATAACAATTATTCATGGATATTTATAGGTACATTAATAAGTAACTGTTTCTCAATTCCAAGTCTGAATGATAAAAAAATAAAATATAAATTGAGTTTGAAAAATTATCCATTCGTTACTATGAATAATGTAAATTGTTTTTGTCAAACGGCGCCATTAGTATGTAAAAGTCGTATTAAATGTATTTAAGTTCACAATTGAATAACTTAAATTTATATTACTATTTTTCTTCATGAAACTAAAATTATATTTATGTATTATTTAAAAAAAAATACATGAGTGGTTTATGCAAGTTTGGCAAGTTATTTTAATATTTAACTTAAATTAGTGAATTAAGTTCTTCTTGTTTAAGTATTAAATGTCAAATATATATTTAATCGAGTTGCTGTGTATATAAGAATTCGTTTTTTGAAAATAATTGCGTTCTCCTATTTCGTCTCATTTAAATGTGATGATAATATTTCATTTGTATTTAGATTCTAGAGTCTGTTTCTCAGCAATAAAGAAATATTATACGAATTTTTTTTTTTTATTTCATATTCTTTCTTTTGACTTTGCCACAATTTTTGCGAAAATCAAATAATATCATTCAACTGGCCTTTGAAATTAAATACTTTAACTTAATTGACTACTCAGAGTCAGACTGTCGCGTATAATAATGTTAAAAATGATAAAAAAAAAATGCCTAAAGGGAGTGGATATTCCATAGCTTAAGCGTGTTGTATTACATGTAAATAAAGATACCATTTATAACCCCTGGGTAGATTAAAGCTACAGTTAATCCTCAGTCGGGCATTGGTGTGATCATTTTTACGATGTCCCAGCACAAGGGAAATAATATATTAAAATGTTACGTTTGAAATATATTCTAACATCATTGAGTTGATTATCATATGAATAAACAATTTACATTATTATCAAAACAAAATAATAGAATATTATAATATGTGTATTGTAAATTGTATAATGCTATAATGTTTATAATACAAATACATTCGATAAATAAAAGTTTTTATTCAAAAATAATAAATACACTAAAGCAATCTATGATGACATGTCTAGAGAGGAGCCGAATGACTTGGGTTTAATTAATTCGTTTTATAAACACGTTATTGCATATTAAACTTAATAATTTCACGTGCAAACTTCCCGCATTTATTAATTATTTTTGTTATGAATTTCTGATGTCTTATCCCATATCCCCTGAGGCTAGAGATACCATTTCTTTACGTGAGAGGAATTGTAAAAAAACGGGTTTTTTATATAAAATAATTTATGTCTGGATAACTGTGCTGCTGCCAGAGTACGAGAATTAATTACATTTTGGTGAGCTTTTAATAATCACTGCTAAATCCAAAACCCTACAGTGTACAACTGAAATGCTCGTCTGGTATTTTTTTAAATCAAGTTATTTTGGACTTAATTAAATACACCTGCCCAGATGAGGTTGTTTTTAATCTCAACATTTAAATTATTCTCCCCCCTTTCGAAGAACTATATAATTTATATTAAACAATTTCCTGCTGGGTATATATAATATTATATACAATACTTTAATGTATATATTTTTCGAACTGATGGAGTAGATGTTTTTATCCTTGCTAAAAAGTACATTTTAACGATTTTATCATTAGGGCGTTCAGCATTTCATCGGTCGAACAAACGTTTTCAGCATTAGCATATACATAATAATATATAATATTTTTTCGTCGACATTTCGTATTGACAGTATAATTATTATTGTGATAGTGTGTTATTTATACTAGAACATATTGTGACTTTTATTAAAAATAAAAAATAAGACTAGAAAAAATATCACTGCCGTGACGTATAATATCCGGTTTAAGCTTCTTCCTAATACAAAAAAAACATTTTAAAGAGTTAACGTCCCATAAAAGTTGTTTTATATTTTTGACGCTATTTTATATGTCTAAAAATGTTCAGATTTTCTTACGCTGAAAATTATAACAAAATTATATCACTTAAACAAACAATATAGGCTTTGTTTATTGTTTCATTTTGTATATTATATAGCCAAGGGAATTGCAAATTTAAATGTAGCTTTAAGCTTTAAGTTTACATAATTAGCCTATATTGAATATTTTTATCTGAAGTTTGATACGTAAAAAAAGAATTTCGAAAATGTAAATAATTAGAAAATTAATCTTCGAAAAACTATTTTTATAAAAACAATTTTTAGAAAAATATTCTGTTTTAGAAAATGAAATTATAAATGAATGTTGTCAAAAAAATCAAAACTGAATAATGATAAAGTAATTAATAAAATACTAATAAAAAAAAATTGTTTTTAAAATGTTGTTTTGCTCGATGTATTAAAATTATGTAAAATTAGTGTTTAATGTTAAAATTGTCACCCAGTAATTATAACTGTAGTTATTATAGTATACGATAGTTGAATAACATCAAATATTCAATTATCAATAATAATAATCACTAAATCAAAATTATAAGCTTTATGCGTCTATTGTAGATAACTAAGTAATTACATAAAGGATTAAATAATTTAAACCTAGTTTATATAAATAATTTTGAGTAATAAGCTGTAAAATATTTAAATTAAAAAAAAAACATGTTTCTCATCGTACCTATATTAAATTACTTAATTAAATTATTTAATCAATTAGTCTGCAAATTGTCTACTTTATATTATGTGATTGATGGTATATAGTACCTATAATTAGTTAAACACTTTGTTACACAACATTTAATACAGAAAAGAAAAGTAATCTATGTTTTATAAAAAACTAAAAAGAGTAAAGAGGTGACTAGCTCTTCTGTAAATAATTTTGGAGTACCTACTTCAAACGAACGGACACTATTTTTTTTATCAATTTATGGCTTGATGCTTCTTCTCTGGTGTAAAGGAAATCTGTTTAGCATAATAATATATAATATAATTAAAAACTTGAAATTTGTTGGACAGACATTCAAAAGTTTACTCTAAATAATCTTAGAAATGTCGCATTTGCGTAGGAAATGTAAAGTGATAGGTACATTTTACATTTTAATATCGATATTATAAAAATTACAATCAGTTAGATCTTAGGTACATTACGAAGGATTGCTTAATGTAGAATCTAAATAAATATAAAATATAAATTATTATTTTATAGTTTTAATTTGTCTATTCGACGTGTTAATAAATAATATGTTACGTTATCATGTTCTGAGAATGTTTATATGAAATTATACCATTAATAGTATAATAGAATAAGTACCTACCTACTTATCTTATATAGTTATATAATAAGACTATATTTTGAGACTAAATTGTGGCTTGATGCATCTTTAGTTATATATCTATACACTGGGATGGAAGGTAATCGAATAAGCATTTAAATTATAATCAAAACCATTATAAATATATAAATATAATAAATTGGGAGGCCAGTGGGGAAAAGTTAATTTAATTAAATGAGATCATTTATCGGAGCTCTAATATTGAGTTAAACACAAAAATAAAAATAAAAGCTACTCAATTTATCTTAACAATATAGTTAGTCCATGTAAACACTTTGAATATCAATGACATTTTCTATTATAAATAATCCCCAAACTAAGGATTTTATATTTATATTGCTCTAACTATAGGTAGTCAATTAAATTATTTTTAACAAATATAATAATTATTTTTTAGATAACTATATAGCCTGCTTCTTGTTCTTGTAATATGTATACAGTCACACTGGAAATAATGAACGATCCGAAAGGATTTAATTTCCAAACCAAAATATATTCAATATTCTCTTAAGTAATATGGTCACTGACCAAATATGTTGAAAAATGTGGAACCTAAAAGATTTAGATACATGAATATTTCACTCCTATATATAGGTTATAACTTATATGGAGAAAATGTATCACTAGAATAAGAAAGTTGTTACACCAACATTGTGCTAAGCTCTAAGTGCTTATAGATTAAAGTATAAGAAAAGCACATCAACCGAGGCTCTTGAGAAATGTTTCATAAGTTTTATAATCTAGGACCCCTCACAAACTAGGCAATTTTACAAGAAATCTCACGAATCCAATTGATAAAGCTACAGTAAGAAAACAAATTATGTAGGATATAAGGAATGTTGAATGTAGTCATGTAATACTTGTATTGCTTTAGGTATTTGCTTTTTGACACGCATAACACGGATTTTAAATTACTTATAATAGTCAATCGTAATCCAATTATATAGTTTTAACTTAAAAAGTTTACTGGAATTCAATCAGTTATAAGACCGTCGTCAATAATATAACACTTAGATAATCGAATACAACGGTTAAAATAGAGATTCTCGTGTTTAAATTAAACAATTTCTCGTTTTAAGATATATTATAATATTCTCGCTTAATATTATTATTCCGAGTAATGCGCAATACCTACTATAAATATTTAAAGTACAACACTGTATGCATAATATACAAGACGTATACAACCAATACCTAACCCGCGGTATAGGTGTACCGATATAATATATATTATTTGTAGGTGCCTATACCGTATAATATACCATAATATAAAAAGTATTTACTTGAAAATATAAAATTAAAATTACGTGGCGGAATAGTATTATAAAACAGTTTAAGTACCTACCTATAATAATATTATTATTATTATACCATATACGTTAGTTCATACGAAAATATAAGCTCCACACGATACATCACGAATAATATGACGATAGCGATATAATATCATGTCGAAATTGTGTGATGGTGAAATTTGTTTCGCGCTCAGTGTAAACATGCAAAGTTTACACACATCGTGGTATTGCCGTTAATTTGAATACATGGACTGAGGGTTTTAAACTTAAAATTATTGACCCAGTTTAATTCAAACTTTCAAACTGTTTAAAACGAATACGGATTGGATTCAATCTGGATGCTATATAATCTGCATAATAATATAACATTCGGTGAAACCGCCGTAACTCGTACTGTGTTTCTAGCCTCAAATATTTTAATAATCCATAGAGTATTCTGAAATCAATATTATAAAGTTATTATAGCTACATTCGTTGTTTAAAAAATGTTGAACGTTTTTAAAAATACATCGTGTATACCTACACCTAGGTATACCTACTTTGAAATCAATACAAAACAAAAATTAAATATTTTTATCGTTATCATTTTTTGATGTTTTATCTTTTTTTGGACGACTAGGCATACATTTTTTATTTCATATTCCAAAGCAGACTTAGATAAAGGTTTAAACAATCTAAATATAATGATTTGAGAAAAAGAGTGGATTTGCACAAAATATTAGTATTCTTCGGCTCCGCTAATGTAAACGTTAAATACTGATAAGTTATAATTAATTATTTAGGTAGGTACCTACTTGTTTGAAAGTCATATTTCATGCATCACAAATTCCAAAAATATATTTTAACTTCGGAGTAGGTATGAACCTAAAATTGTACGTTTGTCTTTATAAATGGTAAAAAACTTAATAATTAAAAATATAATTTTTTCAAAAATGTTCTTTCGTTATGACTTAATATTATATAAGAAAAACATAAATATTTTTTGAAATAATGATTGTTTTGAGTTAAAATAATAAATCTGTATGTATGAATTCATGGGACAACCCTTCAAATTTTAAAATAAATCTAAATATTTAACAAAAACATTTTTATTTTATTTTATCCTTGTTCATTGTTGTACAAACTACAAAAAAGGTAGGGTAAAACCATGTTTTCTTGTTTTTATGTGTCTATAATTCTATACAAAAAAATATAATGTAATGTTATAATTATTATTTTCATCGTCGTTCAAAGGAAAATATAATTAAAAAAATAACTAGAAACATAAATCGTATTCCACACACGACCAGTGTCTTGCTGCTGTATTAACTATTAAGTACAATATAATATATAATAAATATATGTATACACGACGATGAGCTTCAAGATTATTGACGTATTGTTGCTATCAACTTCTGTCTCTCTTTCTAGTGGTTGTTTCAACACCAGTTTTTCATTTATTCGTGGCTTCCCTCCCACAACAATACAACCATCCGTTAAACCCGCGACCCTTTGTATACAACGGTCTTTTAGCGTTTAGGAGCTTAAAAAGCCTTTCTCATTTATCTCGGCGGGTAATAATAGTGGAAACTGATGTTATGTCGCGCTGCGTGTGTAGGAGTAGGACAGCGGGTTACCGTGGCAACCAGATTTTCCACTATAAACGCCACCGTAGATGGTTATTATTATTATTATTATTATTATTATTATTATTATTATGACGTTTTATACTTGATCCCAACGTTGACCATGCACGTGTACAAGAAAGCATCAAAACAGTTTCGAATCAACTGAAAGATTACGACTTAACAATAGATATTTTCATTAGGTATACTTAGTGAAATATAATGACAATGTCTTTACTCTTTATCTTAAATTTTCATTTACAAATCACCAAATAATCAATATAGTCGTTGTTTATAGCATGAGTGTTACCGCTATGACTCATCGTTAATTTTTCTCGAATGATTATAATTCGAATTTAAAAAATCAACTTTAATTTGGCCTTATACTTTAGTACTTTCATTATACCTACATGAATTATATTTAATATAAAATATTTCATTAACTATATATTATCTAAAAATATACGTACAATTTTAATATTTCCAACTTCCTTAATTATTTGGTGCTTTTATCAATCTAATAATTAAAATTTAAAACTACTCATATATAGTAAGTAGTAAGTTGTTTACTTTATACATAATTTTATTGGTACATTTTAATTGTATAGTCAGTACCTATATAGTGAGGAACAAAAAATGGGATCAAGGCCACACCTAGATTTTTGTTGGGAGTATAATACCTATTATCTGTCTTGTCATCAACTACATAGAATTATAATTGTTTTTAACGGTTTTTATAGATACGTTTAAAATATCTGGCTAGGAACTAAGGACTTGGAATAGTCAATAGATATTTAACGAAAATATTAAATTATACGTAAATAACGCATAAATCGAATACTGACGTAGGAGTACCTATTATTTATAAGCTATTAATAATCTTCAGCGAAGAAAATTCGATTAAAATATATTATATACTTGACAATGAAGTAACGTTATAAATATTTAGTAACCGTATTTTTTAACACAGAATAACTCATAACCTACTCTACATTATTGATGGATTTACTGATGTGTTATTATTATTTTTGTATTGTTACTTATTATATTTTAACTATTTAAACATTTAAATATTACCTAATTGTATAGTTGTGCCTATATGGTATCAACGTATCATACTATTTTAATTTATAACTATACAGATTATTGTGTAAATTAAATAGGATACGGATGTATACATAAAAAAAGAAAACCTCCTTAGGTTTTTAAGTTGGTAACAAAAAAGATTTGTATTCTCGTAATTTATTGCTGTAATCGTATTGTAATAAGTTTCTCAATCCTGGTGAGAGGCGATAAAACATCGAATATTTCCCCCTTCTATATTTTGAAAAGCATATATTTTGTACACCGAAAATACCAACCCACCTAGGGTCCCGACAATATAAAATATGACAAGAAATGTATTTTAGGATGAAAAATTGTCAGGGTTTTTAAAAGTGCAGAGGAAATATCCGGTTTTGAATAGTTAATTTAGGCAAATGCTTCAGGTTTTCTCGTTAAAAACGATTTATAGGGGTCGCAGCTTTTCTTAGTGTAACACGAGATGATAACGAAGAGCAAATGATTTATTGAAGGAGGTACTTATAGTTTTTTTTAGACATAATTTGGTCATACAAATTATTAAAGTCGTATAGTGAATTTTCGAGTACATCTTCAAAATGTTAATAATTTGTTAAGACTTATCGATACGAGTGTATTTAAAAAGTATAATATGGGTTTTATGGTTAATAGTTTGAAAAACATTTTTTTCCTTTGAATTTTATAAATAATAGCCTTATTAATTATTGGGTTCAATATGGGGAACTAAAAAAAAATTTAATAAAATAAATTAACATTTTTACTATATGCTTACAACAGGAAATGTCATTGAATTTTAAAGAATTCGAAAGGACTATAATACTTCATTTATTTTGAAAGATTATCTAAATATACATTTAATACTAGTATTAATTTATAAATAGGTACGTTAATTAATCAGGACTATTAAATGTATAATTATTTACAACCATATCAAAATCATTTGGAGGAGGGGTCCTTAGTTCTTAGGGTCTCCTATAATTTATTACGCTACATATTATAATATAATGTACCTATATATTTGTTTTATGTGATATCAAATTAGGACCATGAGATATTTTAGAACCTTTCCTATTTTCGTCGCAAGCTGGGAAGTGTCAAATCAAAAACGTCGAATTGATTGACCCTTCTTGTTTCAGACGTCGTTTCGATTAACACACTTCGTAGCACGCATATTTGTTTGAAAATCGAGTAACTCTTTTACCACATTTTAACTATCATGTTAAATTTTAGCTGTAGTGTAATAATTTGAAATAATAATTTCCTATTAGTATTTCTGCAACAAGAATCTGTCTGGAACAAAAGTAATTTATAAAAAAAATAATTGGATAGAAGTGGACAGAGAAAAAAAAGTACCGAAAATTAATGATTTTCGACATTGAATATTCAAGTATATAATATAGTATACGGGGTAGACCGTAGACTCCAGTCAGTATATTAAACACTGTGACGTAGGTAAATATTATATTATTTTTGTTTATAATTTTTTTTATTTCTAAAAACATTAATGTTTTTGAAAATATTTATTTTACATGGTATAGGTATATGGAGAAAATTGCATTTTTTTTTTTCATAAAAAGTGATATTTTTATTGTTATAAGTAACTATAGTTTATCAAAAATATCCATAAATATCTAAAAAAAAAAACACCAAAATCATGTCTAAAAAATGGTGTTATAAATATTTGATAAATATCAAGTTTCTGCAGTAATTCCTTTTTGAGTTACAACAAAAATACAAAATCGCTTTTTGCGAAAGCCGGTAATTTTTTACAATTATTTAAAAAATATACTAATATTTTATACTTATAATACTTTTGATTCTCCAGTATACTAGACCCGATTTGGTAGCAGAAACTACACTCAAATTATTTATGCTACAAAACGTGATACTGACATACACAAAAATTGTTTTTTAAAAAATTTGCTCAGATTATAAAATTATGTTTAATGTACTATTTACACTATTTATTTATATGCTAAATATACATACCCACTCCTATTGTTAGGCAGTTGCTGACCCAACTTTTTAGAGTTTCATACTATATTTTTTTATTGAACATTTTACTATTTTAGTGATTTCTAATATAACCAAGACCCAAGTCATTTGCTAGTTTATAGTAAAAGGGATTATAGTATAGGGTCAGCATTAGTGACCGGGAGTTGTGGCTTGTGGGTAGTATAATTTATCCACTGCACGGAGGGTTTATGTAAATCGTCGGGATACTCATTGGTTAAAATATAATATGGATACAATCAATATATACAAATATAATACATTTATTTTCTGAATCATTGGTATGACTGATAGGTTGATAGGTATACTTTATTTAATTGACAATCGAAAAAAAGGTATTCGAAAAAGGAATCGGAAGGTATTTGAAATTTAAAAAAAGTTATAAAATATTGTCTACATTTTCGAATTTAAAACGATTTAGAGATTGTAAGCAAATAACAATATCGTTCGTTAAGATAATTGAGAATGAGAGGTTGTTAGATACACAAAATGTTGAAAATATAAGTACTTACCTCTAAAAAAAAAAAAGGCATAATGAAGTATATTCATAAAATATGAATTTGGCAAGTTCGCTTCATCATCTTCACTCATAAAAAAAAAACTAAACTAATGTAAATAGTATAATAATAAACTACATTAATTTATATAATTAAGTATTAAGTACGTACTTATTTATTATTATAATAAAAATATATTGTAATATTTTTATAGCTGTATAATAGCTCATGTAATTAGGTCATAGTTATATCTTTGAGCGCGTACAGCGTACATTTTTGTACTTAGCTGGGCATGTATTAAAAATTGAGCACCAGCCAGGTTAGGTGTTAGGTTTGCTGTTTTTTGTTTCTTATTGATCATTATATATTTTTTGCATGATAATATTTCATGTACCTAAATGTTTCTTGTAATGTAACCAATGGGCTACCGGTCGTACTTCAATAAATAAAGAAATAATGCATAATATAGTCTAACAAATTAATATTACCTACTTATTGTTTTTCCCTGTGTTTGTATTTAATTTGTAATGATAAAAACAACACAGTGTAAAATCGGTAAAATACGATTGAGAATGTTATTTTTGGTAACACGATTGAGAATACGCTTGATATTTATTTTTTTTCCAACGTTGCCAAATGTAATCGAAAGATAATTTGAGCACGGTAAGTTTTAAATAAATTAATACCTACATGCAAATTAATAATTACTACAATTAATAACTTTCTAGGACTACCAATGCCGCTGAAAGCTTTCATAGAACATTTAACAGCCAATTTTACAGTTCTCATCCAGCAATATATATT